>JASPKP010004247.1:0-7500 GCA_030674155.1 Stramonita haemastoma | reverse complement strand
GAGACAACAGAGACACACAGAGAGAGAGAAGAGAGAGAGAGAGAGAGAGGGGGGGGGGAATGGAATATCAGATAGAAAGTTATTATGGTGGCTAGAGCAGACATGCTGCCTCGAAGATCAGCTGTATGTTATTGGGTTGGTTCGGTTGTGTTGGGTGGGTTGTGCTATGTATGTTGTGTTCGGTTGGGTTGGTTGGGTTGGTTGTGTTTATCTTATTTGTTTACGTTTTATGTTGGTTGTTATGTCATCTTCATTTGAGATAATGGAATAAGGTCGTGGGTTGGTGTGGGTTGTGTAATCATCGTTGTGTATCGGTTGGGTTGGGTTGGTTGGGTTGTGCTATGCTATGTTGTGTTCGGTTGGGTTGGGTTGGTTGGGTTGTGCTATGCTATGTTGTGTTCGGTTGGGTTGGGTTGGGTTGGGTTGTGCTATGCTAGTTGTGTTCGGTTGGGTTGGGTTGGGTTGGGTTGGGTTGGGTTGGGCTATGCTATGTTGTGTTCGGTTGGGTTGGGTTGGGTTGGGTTGGTTGGGTTGGGCTATGCTATGTTGTGTTCGGTTGGGTTGGGTTGGGTTGGGTTGGGTTGGGTTGGGTTGGGTTGGGTTGGGGCTATGCTATGTTGTGTTCGGTTGGGTTGGTTGGGTTGGGTGGGTTGGGTTGTGCTATGCTATGTTGTGTTCGGTTGGGTTGGGTTGGCTTGGGTGTTTTTTTCTTTAGTTAGTTTTATCATTTTAAATATTATTCTTTCATTTCGAGGATAATGGAATAAACACACTGTGTGTTTTTTTTTTATCCAGTCCCCGTGTATATGCAGTTTTGTCAATTCTGTCATCCGTTCCCACCGCACACAATGGCCTACTCTTCCGAAAAGCGTAACTGGTTTTAACGTGTGCGTAATTGTTCTGACACTGTTCGCATACGGGACCTCGATTATAGTCTCATTCAAGGACTTTTTGGGGAGAGTGGAGTCGGCACTGATGTTAACTCCAGAGGAAAACTGCTCTTGGACGAGATTCGAACCCGGATCAGCAGATCACGAACACATCACTCTGACCACCAGGCTATCCCGTCCCGTTGTGTTGTGTCGTGTTGTGTTGTATTTGTTGCATTGTACAGTGTTGTATTGTATGGAATGCATTGTGTGTTATGTTGTACTGGATCGTATGTTTTGTTGCAATGTACGGTATTGTTTGCTTTGTTTTGTATAGTGTAGTGTAGTGTAGTGTAGTGTAGTGTAGTGTAGTGTAGTGTAGTGTAGTGTAGTGTAGTGTAGTGTAGTGTAGTGTAGTGGTGTAGTGTAGTGTAGTGTAGCGTAGTGTAGGTAGGTCGTGTCAGTGTCGTGTCGTGTCGTGTCGTGTCGTGCAGTGCAGTGCAGTGCAGTGCAGTGTAGTGTAGCGTAGTGTAGTGTAATGCAGTGAGTAGTGTATGCAGTGTAGTGTAGTGAAGTGTAGTGTAGTGTAGTGTAGTAGTGTAGCTGTAGTGTAGTGTAATGCAGTGTAGTGCAGTGCAGTGCAGTGCAGTGCAGTGCAGTGCAGTGCAGTGCAGTGCATGTAGTTGTGTAGTTGTAGTGAGTGTAGTGTAGTGTAGTGTAGTGTAGTGTATGTAGTGTAGTGTAGTGTAGTGTAGTGTAGGTAGTGTAGTGTAGTGTAGTGCCTTGCCTTGCCTTGCCTTGCCTTGCCTTGCCTTGCTTTGTCTTGCTTGCCTTGCCTTGCCTTGCCTTGCTTTGTTATATTTTCACAATGTTGTGATACCACAGGTGTTACGTATATTGTATATTTATAGCATGCTGTTGTTATGAAGTCAGTAATGAGTGGCAAAAGTGGGGAGTTTACATCAATGAAAGTAACATATTGTTATGATACATACATATGATATAATGTAATATGATATTTATTTATACATATATAGAGAGAGAGAGAAAGGGGGGAGAGTGAGAGATAGAGAGAGACAGACAGACAGACAGAGAAACATAGAGAGAGAGAAAAAAAGAGAGAAAGAAAAAGAGAGAGACAGAGACAGAGAGACAGAGAAGAGACAAAGAGAGAGAAGGGAGAGAGAGAGAGACAGAGAAGAGAGAGAGAGAGAGAGAGAGAGAGAGAGAGAGGGGGGGGGGGATTTCTTTCTTTATGTATTTATTCTTTTATATCGAGGATAGTGGAAAAGCACTCATGTGCTTTTTTACATCCAGTCCCCGTGTGTATGCAGTTTTGTAATCTTGTCATCTATTCCTACACAGAGAGAGAGAGAGAGAGAGAGGAGAGAGAGAGAGAGAGAGAGAGAGAGAGAGAGAGAGAGAGAGAGAGAGAGAGAGAGAGAGAGAGAGAGAGAGAGAGAGAGAGAGAGAGTATGCACGTGATCCTTAAAAACATTCTTGCCATGCAATTTTTTTATGCTTCCAAACTTTTAGTCTTTCATGTGTTGAAAGTATAAGTCACTCAACAGTCACAATGACTTATATAAAAAAGGTAATAAATGTCTGAATAAATGCACTACACACACATACAGACACACGTGCGCACGCACACACACGCGCGTCCGCGCACGCATACATTCATATACACATACATACATACATACATACATACATACATACATACATACATACATACATACATACATACATACATACATACATACATACATACATACATACATACATACATACATACATCCCAATCCTCCATACACCTCATACATCCCTCCATACATCATCCTCCATACATCCCTCCATACATACATACATACATACATACAACATACATACATACATACACTACATACATACATAAAACATACATACATACATACATACATACATAAACATACATCACATACATACATACATACATACATACATACATCACATCATCATCAACATCACATCACACATACAAATACATACATACATACATACATACATACATACATACATACATACATCATACATACATACATACATACATACATACATACACTACATACATACATACACATACATACATACATACATACATACATACATACATACATACATACATCATATACAACATCATCCTACCATACATCAACATACATACATACATATCATACATACAATCATACATACATACATACACACACACAACAACAAATACATACATACATACAACATACATACATACATACATACATACATACATACATACATACATACATACATACATACATACATACATACATACATACATACATACATACATACATACATACATACATACATACATACATACATACATACATACATACATACATACACATACATACATACATACCTGCGTGCACGCACTGGCAGCCAATGACTGCAGTAATGGGATGGCGGTGATTGTGTGTCAGTCAGTTAGCCAGTAGTCATGGTTACCCACTCTGGCACCTACGCATGTGTGTGTACGTGTGTGTGTGTGTGTGTGTGTGTGTGTGTGTGTGTGTTGTGTGTGTGTGTGTGTGTGTGTGTGTTGTGTGGTGTTGTGTGGTGTGTGTGTGTGTGTATTGTGTGTCCGTGTGTGTTGTGTGGTGTGTGTGTGTGTGTGGTGTGGTGTGGTGTGTGTGTGTGTATGTGTGTGTTGTGTGTGTGTGTGTGTGTGTGTGTGTGTGTGTGTGTGTGTGTGTGTGTGTGTGTTGTGTGTGTGTGTGTGTGTGTGTGTGTGTGTGTGTGTGTGTGTGTGTTGTGTGTGTGTGTGTGTGTGTATGTTGTGGTGATGTTAGTGTGTGTGGTGTGTGTGTGTGTGTGTGTGTGTGTTGTGTGTGGTGTGTGTGTGTGTGTGTGTGTGTGTGTGTGTGTGTGTGTGTGTGTGTGTGTGTGTGTGTGTGTGTGACTACGTGGTGTGATGTATGCATGTATGTTAATGTATGTATATTACCTATTGTTTGGTACCTATGTATACATGTATGATATATATACCTATGTATGTATGTATGTATGATACGTACGTAGTAGTACTACTATACGTACGTATGTACGTACGTATGTATGATGTATGTATGTATGTATGTATGTATGTATGTATGTATGTATGTATGTATGTATGTATGTATGTAGTAGGTAGGTATGTAGTTGTATGTATGTAGTATATATGTATGTATGTTATGATGTATGTATGTGTGTATGTATGTATGTATGTCTACAGACATCCTAAAAGGGTAGTACATGGGAATCAGACATCCATTATGGGTCTGTACCATCTGCAATCAAAGACACAATGTCTTGGCATTTTTTTCTCTAGACAGAAAGCGTACTAAAGCGCAGTAATTATCCTTTTTTCAGTATTGTCATCATTAGTATGGCCAAACAGAAAGGCTGATTCGGTTAAACAACATTAGGAAAGATAGAGGCATACATAAAACGTCTCAACATTAGAATTTGTCTAAAAGCAAAAACTAACCTGCTTGCTTTGCTGTATGGGTCAGACCCTGTAAAAAAAAATGTTCCACTTTTTGAAGATAGGCCATCGTGTGCTGGTGGGAAGAGATGACAAAATTCCAAAACCGCATGTTAATGGGACTGGAGATATTAATTTTAAAAATATATAATAAAGCACCTGAGTGCTTATTCATTACCCTTGAACTAAAAGAAAAAAACAAATGAAAAAAAAAAGAAACCTGGACACACGAAAATTGGAAAGAGTACAAAATAAACACAGTCAAAATGTTGTTCTACAGGCGACTTCTAAGAGTCAATGGTCAGGCAGGTGAACAAATGAAAGCATTCTTGAAAATCTCTCAGTTCAAAACTAATGTTCGCTGAAATTGATAAGCGCAGATACGTTGATCCTGCAAACAGAAACACAACAAACAAATCTGATGACGACAGTAGTTCTCCAAGACAAGTTGAGGGCTAGAAGGAAAAAGAGGCAGACCACCAACATCCTACATTGCCAACATCACTGAAAATCAGGGTCTGGGAAGAGAGCTACAGGAGATCGTAGAACTCATCAGAGACAGTAGAAAATGAGGTCCTGGTGCATTACCGACGACAACGTGATAGAGACAGTTGAGACGATATCTATCTATCTACATCTCTCTCTCTCTCTCTCTCTCTCTCTCTCTCTCTCTCTCTCTCTCTCTCTCTCTCTCTCTCTCTCTCTCTCTCTCTCTCTCTTCTCTCTCTCCTCTCGTAAATTATTTCCACCAGCCGGATTTAACACTCAAGTTCCGGGTTCATAACGCTATTTTCAAAAGGACCCAGGGACACGAAACAACCCTGGCCAGACCTAATTAAATATTGCATGCATTGATTGAAACCTGCCCACTGCCACTGCACTGCTATCCCTCACTGTATATTGGGCTTGCTGTGCGGGCGGGCGGATTTTGTAGGGGGGTTGGGGGGGGGAGGGGAAGGGGAACTTTTCTTCTTCATATAACTTTTTTTTTTGGGGGAGGGGGAGGGGGAGTCTTTAGTTCAGCAATACCTACTGGTGCGTCTCTTTCATCTACCAAACTTTAGTCGTCTGACCTACCTATATAATTATTTTGTACATCGAGACTGTTTGACTGCAGCGATATTGAAGGTACTGACTGCTATTGCCTATTGCACCCTGCTGCTGCTGCTGCTGCTGCCATTTTTGTTATTACTTTGACTGCTGCTGCTGCTGCTGCTGATGCTGCTGTACTCGCTGCTGTGTTGCACTGCTGCTATACTTTAAACTGACTACTTGCACTGCTGCTGCTACTGCTGCTGCTGCTGCTACTAACTGCTGCTGCTTGTGCTACTTAACTGCTGCTGCTTCTGCTGCTGCTGCCGCTGCTGCTGTTTGCTGCTACTGCTGCTGCTAGCTGTGCTGCTGCTGCTCTACTGCTGCTCTACTACTACTACTACTACTACTACTACTACTACTATTGCTACTACTACTACTGCTGCTGCTGCTGCTGCTGCTTCTGCTGCTACTGTTGCTGCTGCTGTTGCTGCTACTGCTGCTGCTACTACTGCTACTGCTGCTATTACTGCTACTGCTACTGCTAATGTTACTATTATTACTACAACTACCTCTGCTACTACTTCGACAACTACTACGACCACTGCTGTCCTGCTGTTTGTTACTACTACTTCTACTAACGCTACTACTACTACCTCTGCTGCTTTTGATTACTATACTACTAACTACTACTACTATACTATACTACTACTACTACTACAATACTACACACGACGACGACGACGACGACGACGACGACGACTACCACTACTACTCCTACTACTCCTACTATTAATCGATCAATCAATCAATCAGCAAGTCAATCAGTCAGTCACACAATCAGTTATCCCCATCATCATCAACGTCATCAGCATCAGTACCGTCATAACTACCATCACAACATATTGATCCAAAAAAAGTCATCGTGATTGGCATGGTACAGCTACTGCTGCGCTACTTATAGTTTTACTACTGTCAATCAATCAATTCAATCAATCATCAATCAATCGCCATCATCCTGTTGATAATGGAATAAAAAAAAAAATGACAATCATCATAAGCTTTAAAGTAACAATCAGATTGTTCAAGACAACACGTTTGCAAGTGCGTGTCTGCGTGCACGTACACTCACATGCTCACGCGCCCGAGCGCGTACACACACACACACACACACACACACCACACACACACCACACACACACACACACACACACACACACACACACACGACACACACACACACACACACACACACACACACAAAGACACACACACACCACACACACTACACACACACACAAACACACACAAACACACACACACACACACACACAAACACGCACACAAAACACACACACACACAACACACACAACACACACACACACACACACACACACACACACACACACACACACACACACACACACACAACAAAACTAATAATAGGAACGAACGAATGTTAGGAGAACATTTCTTTTAACTGAATGGGCATAGAACTGAATGCGACGAGTAGTGTGTGAGTGTATAGAGTGTATTGACATAGATGTTATTGTATTGATTGTATGTTTTGTGAACATATTTTAAGTGAATAACAGAATACGCTGTGTGGTGCGTAGGCGTGCGTATGGTAGGGCAAAGAATGACTGTGTTTAGAGAAGTCATTATTCTGCCATTACCACAAGAGAGAGAGGGGGGGGGAGAGGAAGGAGAGAAGGAGAGAGAGAGAGAGAGGAGAGAGAGAGAGAGGGAGAGGAGGAGAGAGGGGAGAGAGAGAGAGAGAGAGAGAGAGGAGAGAGAGAGAGAGAGAGAGAGAGAGAGAGAGAGAGAGAGAGGAGGGGGGGTCAATACCGCAAAAATGCCCCTAGTGCCCTCATTGAAAGACTTCATAAGTGCTGTGTGTGTGTGTGTGTGTGTGTGTGTGTGTGTGTGTGTGTGTGTGTGTGTGTGTGTGTGTGTGTGTGTGTTATGTGTGTGTGTGTTGTGTGTGTGTTGTGTGTGTCTGTGCCTGTGTGTCTGTGTGTCTGTGTGTCTGTGCCTGTGTGTCTGTGTCGTGT
>JASPKP010004246.1:0-17970 GCA_030674155.1 Stramonita haemastoma | reverse complement strand
TTTCACTTTTTTTTCTCATCTAGATCTCCCTTAACGAAACTCTCTCCTCCTCTCTCTCTCCCCTCTCTCTCCCCTCTCTCCCCTCTCTCTCTCTCTCTCTCTCTCTCTCTCTCTTCCCTCCCCCCCCCTCCCTCGGGGGGAGGGGGGGGGGGCAAGACGTTGTTGTTGGCTTTACCTCTCTTTCACTAGATCAATCTCTCTCTAACTCTGAAAGTGGAAATAAAAAAATTGACTTTGACCCGTCCCCCCTTTCTGTCTGCTGTCCCCCTCCCCCCTCCCTCTTCTCTCCCCCCTTCCTCTCTTCTCCTCTCTCTCTCTCCTCCCCTTCTTCTCTCTCTCTCTCTCTTCTCTCCCACATGGGGGGGAAAAGATAAGACTTAGAATTTTGGTTTTTAACCCCCTTTTTTCTCATCGATCAAAATTTTATTTCCCCCTCCAACTCTGAAGGGAAAATTGTAAAAAAAGGGACTTTTTGACACCCCTTCCTCCCCCCCCCCCACCTCCCCCTCTGTCTTTTTCCCCTCATAGGGTAAGGGGGGGGGGGGGGGGGGGGGGGGGGGGACTGAATTTGGCTCTTGCCTTTTTTTTTTTTTTTAATCTAGATCAGTCCTCCCCAACTCAAAATGGGGAAAATACAAATTTGACTTATCTTTTCCCCTTCCTTCCCTCCCTCCCCCCCTCCTCCCTCCCCTCTTCTCTCTTCCTCCTCTCTCCCCTCTCTCTCTCTCTCTCTCTCTCTCTCTCTCTCTCTTTTCCCCCCCCCCTCTCTTTCCGTTAAAAAAATCATTTAAGACCAGCTGCAAAACATAAGGTTTATATTAAACCCTTCTGCCTACATACCATCCGTTTGTTTTGTTTCGGGTTTTTGAAAAAATAGAAAAAATCAGAGTACTAACGGTTTTATAGCAAAATTACTTTATACGTCCCCTTTTTTATGAAGAAAAAGGGGGAGGGGGCAAATCCCCCTTTTTTTTTCATTTAGGGGCCCTTGGGCCCCCTTTTTTGAAATCCTAGTCAAACTATGTTTATGTGTAAATTTATACATTTTTTTTTTTGTTCCTCAACTAGATTCGGAGGTTCATCAGTGGTGGGGTTTCGCATTATGTAGTGACCGTTTTTGTCCCCCCTTTAAAAAAGCCCGTTTTAAACTCAGGAATGATGTCTAAACAACACCAGTGTGCCATGTTAAAAAATTTTGTTACCCATTCTCAGCAACACAATGGCCTACCTTTTGAAAGGGGAAAAAGGTTTAACATTGTGCGAGATGTTCTGTGTGCTTCGCAAAACAGACTTCAGTTTATAGTCTCAATCAAAGGACTTTCAACTGAGTGGGGGCGGGACGATGTAACTCCACCAAGGAAAAATCTTTTTTGAACAGGTGTTTTGTGTTTTAAGTTTTTCAATTTTTGTCTTTTTTCAAAAAAACTTCTTCTTTTTTTTTTTTTTTTTCCCTTACTTCACATATTATAAATTAAATCCATCAATTTAACATTTCTGAGGATGATGAATAATCTGCATGGAAGTACACTAAAATTGTTGACATGTATTTTTTCAACGTAATATTTTCTCGTACAAAATTTTGTCCATTATTTCTGCAGAATATAGGCCTACATTTCTGCTTATTTCTTTTAAACCTCCATATCACACTGAAACCGTTGATACTTGGGGCAACAGCAAAGTGAGAGGCTGTATGGTCAGTGGCTTTCCCACTCATGGAATGCCACTTTATAGCTTAATCTTTAGTGATTGACTATGACTCTCTGACTAGGAGGCTTCACTTGCACAGTCCATTATGTGCTGCAGCCCTGGAGGCTAGTTGGCCTTTGGAGAACATCTCCAAAGCTGACTGTCATTATGCCCTCTTGGGTGAGAGAGTGGGGGTGTACTGTGGGCAAGGCATCTCCACTATAATCAAATTTCTTCCCAATTTCCAAAACAGCAACTGCCTTCTCTACTGTTTTGGAGGTCATCATCAAACATGACGGACAAACATAAATTCTTCACGCCACCCTTCATGGGATAGTAAGGTAAAGGTGTCCCATAACCTGTGTGGTCGTAGGGGAGCGAGGCATCATAGACCTCAGCTTCTCCAGAGACCAGCATGTTGAGTGCGGCGCCCATCTCCTCTCTCTCACTGCTTTACCTTCCCTGACCCTAAAGAGGGCTGGCACCCATTTACAGCTGGGGGAACTGTACTGTAGCCAAGGCGCGCAAACAGTCACCCATCCAATTGGTAACCACGCTCGACACTGCTTTACATTGGCCGGGGGAAAGCGAGTGCTCTGACCACAGAACTGTTTTGTCCCCTTCATTCATGGGATAAAGAAAATAACTTAAATTGACTTACCTTGACACGGTTTTACTTTCATCCTGACTTACCTTGACACAATTTTACTTTCATCCTGACTTACCTTGACACGATTTTACTTTCATCCTGACAGGTGATCTGCTGTGCTGTGAGGTGGAGGGCTGCGGTTACAAGACGCCCTACCTGAGGGCTCTGCGTGTGCACCAGAAGCGTCACAGCTCGGAGAAGAACTACCGCTGTCACCAGTGCAGCTACGAGGCGGTGGAGAAATCCACCCTGGACAGACACCTCAAGTCCCACACCCAGGAGAGGCCCTACCAGTGCTCCCACTGTGACTTTCGGGCCAACACCAGGTGAGATTGTTGCTGTCATTGTTGTGTGTGTACATTCGAATTTGCTGAAACTGTAAATTGTTATTGATTGCTTGTGTGTTGTACAGGTTGAATGCAAGCGCTTTGATTTGTTTTTACAAGATACAGTGCTATACAAATTCCATGTATTATTATTATCTATGACATGAGACTTTAACCCTCTTAGTCCCGTACCGGGATTTCCTGGGACTGAATAATTGCCCCCATTGAGTCCCAAACCAGGATTTGCCGGGATTTACACACAGTAGATTTCCATCACGCTGTGACCATGACTAATTGCTACCACATGCTAAAGCTTTATCATGCTAGAGGTAGAAACCTTGCTGAGTGTCTGGAAGTAATTATAGCTGCTGGTATGTACTTAGAAGGAGGAAAAGGCCAGCCAGCATGTGTGCCTGATCTGATTTCGTGATGGAATGCGAAATCTAGGGGTAGTTTGTGTTCAGAGACACTGAATGCAAGAGGGTTAAGACCCCTGATGATAAATGGAAATAGATTTATTGCTGCTGAGGTGGGTGGATGGTTGGTTGGTTTATTTTGGAATTTGGTGTTGGTTTTTTGTTGTTGTTGTTGTTTTTTTGGGATTATGTGTTTGTGGTTTTTCTCTTACGTGTATATTTCATATATAAGCATGCATGCAGAAGATCAAAGTCTAATTGGCAAATGAAAGATTCCGTAATTTATGTTAGTGTTTGATAGGGTATGGAACATTTTTTCACATGAATGTACTCAACATGCACCTTATACCTGTAGAGGAATGGGCTCTGCCACAATAATCTTACCCAAGATACAAACCCTGAAAAAGTCAGGGCTTTACCCTCCAATGGCTGCTCAGGGAGTGACAGAAAAAGAGAAGACAAAGCCAAGAGAATTCATTTCCAGTGCCTACTCCCATTACATTTCAAGTATTATTGAACGGTACTTAGAGGTACAGGATTTTCTTATAACCTGAACAGTCGTTGAAGAGCAAGGTGTCGGAGACCTCAGCTTTTACCAGGGGCCGGCTTAATGAGGGTGGCGCCATCTCTTCTTTCTCACTGCTTTACCTTCCCTGACCCTGAAGAGGGTAGGTACCAATTTACTGCTGGGTAAACTGGGGGACTGTACTGAAACCAATGCACGCAAACGGTCACCCATCCCATTGGTAACCCCGCTCAATGCTGCTTAAGAGTACTCATACAGAAAGAAAAAAAATTATCTCTCCATTTCAGTGTTGAAGTACAAATTTGACTTTGAACCTTCCCCCCCCCCCCCCCCCCCCCGTTCTCCCCCTAGCCCCCCAGCTCTATCCCTGACTTATGGAGGGGATCCCTCGAGGGGATTTTTCCTCTGGAGTTAACATCAGTGCTGACTCCACTCCCCCCAAAAGTCTTTCGGATGAGACTATAAACTGAGGCCCCATGTGCCAACGCACGCAGAACATCTTGTGCACACGTTAAATCCTGTTCCGATTTTTTGTAAGAGTAGGCCATCGTGTGCTGGTGGGAACAGATAACATTTAGAAAATTGCATCCACACGGGGACTGGATGTAAAATAATAAAAAAAAGCATAGGATTGCATAATTCCATTATCCTGGATATAAAATAAATAAAAAAATAAATAAACTTATCTACTTTAGCTACTAGTGTGGAAGAGAAGCCTGTGAAAAGAAAGGTAAAAGTAAAGGTAAAGGTTGAGCCCAATCAAATCCAATCTAAAGACACGCTTATTTCCTACCTAGGATTTTCCTCCATCATCACACCTCACATATGTCCCTATTTTCATTCAGTCTTCTCCATCTCCATCACTATGCGTTATCGTGTGTGGGTGTGGGTGTAGGGGTGTGTGTAAGTGTATATATGTGTGTGTTTGTTTGCGTTTGCGTAAATATATAATTTGTTAATTCATTTGTGAATGGTTGCATACGTATGACTGTTTTAAACGCAAGCGCTTTGATTTGTTTGCATTACAAGATTTAGCGCTGTATAAATTCCATGTATTGTTATTATTATCATTATTATTATCATTATTATTATTATTATTATTGGCCGCCGCTGTAGTCTAGTGGTTAGGGCGTTGGACTCGTAATCTAAAGGTTGCGGGGTCGATCCCAGCTTTCGGCTATGGCATTGTGCCCTTGGAAAAGGCACTTTACAGCTATTTTCTCACCCCACCCAGGTGTAAAAGGGGTACCGACCTTGTGTTGGGGGCGTCCTATCCAGGGGGGAGTCTATGACTCTCAGTGGCTTAATGCCACAGAAACTGGGATAAGCACCGGCCTGGTGAGCCTTATGCTCGGGACAGACTTTAACTTAACTATCATTATTATTATCATTATTATTATCGTTGAGCGTGTGTGTTGCAGGTACAGCGTGGTGGTGCACATGCAGCACAAGCACCAGCCCCAGAAGAGCTTCTACGCCTGCGACCAGTGCTCCTTCTACACCTCCTATGCCAGCAGCATCGCCAAGCACCTCAAGACCCACCTCAGCACCTTCACCTGCCCGCTGTGCAGCCACACCACCCACACCCTGGCCAGCATCAAGCAGCACCTGCACCAGGAGCACCAGGTGGTCAACATGGAGGTGGTCCAGAGCCACGCCAAGATCAACACCAAGGACTACCTCTGCACCACCCCCACCACCCCCACCCCCACCCCCACCCCTCCTCTGCTGCCAACAACCGACAAACCCCTGCTGGAATCGGAAAAGACGCTGATCGAACCCGACGACAGAGCCTCGATGGATTCGGACAAGGCTCTGATGGATTCCAGTAAAGCCTTGATGGATTCGTTGATGGCGGACACCATGAACATCGATTCCCAAGACCTCCCGCCCTTCCCTCTGACGGACATGTCGGACCGGTCGCAGATCGACCCCATGAAGCTCACCTTCCACTTCCAGGACCCGAACCTGGGCCCCAGCGCGAGCGGGACCAACCTCCCCCGCGCCAGCTCCATCCCCGACCTTTCCACCTTCGCCGGCATGAACCGCACCAACTCGCAGTCGGACATGCTAAACTTCACGGGCATCAGCACCATGACGCGATCCAACTCCATGTCCGACCTCCTCTCTTTCGCCAACTCTGTGTGCATGGAGGGCGGGGAAGCGGTCAACATGGACATCAGTCTGTCTGATGCTACGACAACTACGTCCATGGACGTCAGAGGTCTGTCACTGGAGGACGGGCCCGACAGCTCTCTGTCGGAGGACGGGAAGATGGACTCTCCGGGAGGCGTGTTGCTGACGCTGCAGTGCTCCAAGTGTCTGATGCTGCTGGTCAACGAAGAGGACGTCGACAAACCACAAGAAGACCTGCAAAGGGCCCATCCTCGTGGTGTGAAGGGTCCCGGTGTAAAGGGTCCCATCCTCGTGGTGTAAAGGGTCCCCAGTGTAAAGGACCCATCCTTGTGGTGTAAAGGGTGTAAGGAATCCTAGTCTGGTGATGTAAAAGGGCCCATCCTTGTGGTGTAAGAGATCTATTCTAGTGGTGTAAAGGGCCTATCCTTGTGGTGTAAAGGGTCCCATCCTTGTGGTGTAAGAGATCTATTCTAGTGGTGTAAAGGGTCCCATCCTTGTGGTGTAAAGGGCCCATCCTTGTGGTGTAAAGGGTCCCATCCTTGTGGTGTAAAGGGTCCCATCCTTGTGGTGTAAAGGGTCCCATCCTTGTGGTGTAAGAGTTCCTAGTCTGGTGATGTAAAAGGTCCCATTAGGAATGGTGGTATAAAGGACCCATCTTTGTGGTGTAAGAGATCGTAGTCTGGTGATGTAAAGGGTCCCATTAGGAATGGTGGTATAAAGGACCCATCCTTGTGGTGTAAGAGATCGTAGTCTGGTGATGTAAAGGGTCCCATTAGGAATGGTGGTATAAAGGACCCATCCTTGTGGTGTAAGAGATCGTAGTCTGGTGATGTAAAGGGTCCCATTAGGAATGGTGGTATAAAGGACCCATCCTTGTGGTGTAAGAGATCGTAGTCTGGTGATGTAAAGGGTCCCATGTAAAGGGTCTAAGGGATAGATAGATAGAAAGGGTCCTATTTAGAATGGTGGTGTAAAGGGTCTATCCTTTTGGTGTGAGAGATCCTATTCTGATGATGTTATTAACAACAAAAAAAAGGGGGGGGGGGGCATGTAAAGGGTTCCCGTTCAGAATGGTGGTGTAAAAAGTCCCCTTTGTGAATGGTGGTCCCATTCAGAATGGTGGCGTAAAGGTCCCATTGTGAATGGTGGTGTAAAGGTCCCATTGTGAATGGTGGTGTAAAGGTCCCATTGTGAATGGTGGTGTAAAGGTCCCATTGTGAATGGTGGCGTAAAGGTCCCATTGTGAATGGTGGCGTAAAGGTCCCATTGTGAATGGTGGTGTAAAGGTCCCATTGTGAATGGTGGTGTAAAGGTCCCATTGTGAATGGTGGCGTAAAGGTCCCATTATGAATGGTGGTGTAAAGGGTCCCATTCTGAATGGTGATGTAAAGGTCCCATTCTGAATGGTGGTGTAAAGGGTCCCATTCTGATTGCTGATGTAAAGGTCCCATTCTGGTGGTGTAAAAAGTCCTATTCTGATTGTATAAAGAGTCCCATTCTGATGGTATAAAGAGTCCCATTCTGATGGTATAAAGGGTACCATTCTGATGGTATAAAGAGTCCCATTCTGATGGTATAAAGGGTCCCATTCTGACGGTATAAAGGGTACCATTCTGATGGTATAAAGAGTCCTATTCTGATGGTATAAAGGGTCCCATTCTGACGGTATAAAGGGTACCATTCTGATGGTATAAAGGGTCCCATTCTGATGATACAAAGGGTCCCATTCTGATGGTGTAAAAAGCCCCTCATTCTTGTGTATAAAGGTTTCCTTCTTGTGGTGTAAAAGTTTTATTCTGGTGGCTTGAAGATATTTATGATACTGACTTGTGCATGTGTGCCATTATGCAGACTTCCACCACGACTTTCACTGTGGCTTCAGGGAAAAGGTGGGGGGGGGTTCCTAAACATGTCTGCATAACATAGCTTCGTCTTTCAATTCTTCAGTCTACATTGGCCGCGTCTTAAATTTGAATGTATATGAAACTTACAGGCACTACAAAGTTGTACCTCCCCATTCTTTGCTTTTCTAGTAGTCTGAGTGAAATATTGCTGAACTGTATTCTTTGTTTTAATTTTTTGATGCAGCTGTTTGTGTGTTAAATGTTTGAAACTTGTGTAGACGTCTAGTGGGTTTACACACCAGTGTTGCTGTCTGAATAAACTGAGTTCTACATTAAAATGAGTGTGAAGTCAGTATATAGATCATACACAACTAGAGATGATAACTCTTTAATGTGCAAAGTATTGTGCTGATCTTTTGTAAGTTTTTGATCCCCTGTATAAACCGGAGAGTTTTAGTTTTTGCTTTTTTATGGCCAGTTGTCTCATAGCCCATAAGTTATGTAATGTAAAATTGAACTCGTGAAGATAGATTTCCTCACCTTATTTTTCGTGGCCTCTGTTCACTTGTACATCACTACTCATGTATTTATTCAGTAGGTGTTGATGCTTATGGTGTTTGTATGATGCTATATGAAATTTGTAGTACCAAAATTTGAAAAGAATAGTTGTTGTACTTACAGTGTATGTAATTGAGTATTACCCTGAAAAACCTACAGTCTACTGTTGATCTCAGTGTACAGGTGGAAAACTTGTCTCACCAAGCAGCATTTGTTATTGAAGGTGTACGAAATTGAGCATGACGAAAAAATGAAGGGAAAATATACCAAAGCATGAAGGTTGTGTAACTTACATATTTAATAGGTAAAATCTGTGTCAATGCATTCTTGTATCGGTTTTTGTTTGTTTTGGGGGGTTTTAAGTCCGCGAAAAAATCATGTGTTCGTTGTTGTTTAAAAACCGTGTGTGACAATGTGCATGTTTATTTAAACTGTCACTATAGTAAGGGTATATACGTATATTTTTAATTAAAACTGGTCGGATGGGGTGGGGGTGGGTATAAGCTGGTGAAACCCACCACTTCACCCAAAACGACTGAATTCAAGGGACTTGGAGAAATTGTTTTTGGCTGCTGTGGGTGTTGTTATTATTACACACATATTACCTCCTGTCAGTTTCTTCCTTTGGTTTCAATCAGTGGTGACCGGTACATGTGTATTTTGGGGAAAATATATTCAGGAAGGGATTTTTTTTTTTTTTTTTTAAATGTAGTGGGTTGGTTGTTATTTTTGCTTTTCTCTCTCTTTTTTTTTTTTTTTGGGGGGGGGGGAGGTTTGTTGGGAAGGAGGGGGGGGGGTATTTGTTTTCCTGAACACATTGACACCTTATATCAACTTTGACCCATTATTGCAGATTTTATAAACATTTTAATGTTGCTGTTAGGTTCATGCTTAAAAATGAATATGACACTCTCAAAAACTGTTGAAAGAATTGATAGGGCTGTGTGACTTGTTCTTGTTTTGGTGCACATAGTGTAGTGCTGTACATTTCGGTGACATTGGAAGTCTGCCCCATGAAAATTACTGTGTTTCTGAGTGTGTTTTACAGTTGGTGGTCAGACATGGCAGCTATTTTTTTTTTTTTTATATCCAAAACCATGTTGAAGTGTGATTGATTTTATCGGTGAGCATTGTCAGGCATCACGCAGAACTGACACCAAAATATATGAAACTAGTCTCTTCATGCTCTGGTTGTTGTGGAAATAGTCCCAAATGACCACAAGAAAAGAGGATCATTTTAACTTTTTTTTAAAATGTCACATTTCCATTGTTTGTTTGTTTTTTCTTTCTGTATTTGATTTCCTGTATAATGAAATTAGTTTTTAACATAATGGACAGTGTCATATTTTAAAAAACTTCCATTTTTTTGGTTCTTTAACTTTTTAACAATATTCCCCCCCCCCTCCCACCCCACCCCCCCCCCCCCCCCCCCACCCCCATTTTTCTTGATTTTTAAACAAATAACTAGATTCTATAACCCTAAGAGTTTACTCTGACAAAGCTGCTAAAACGTAAAGATTAGTTATTGTGTATGTAAAAGGAGCTTGCAAAACATTCATTTTTGTGTAAAGTGTTTTCCTAGACTGAAGGCTCGGCAAGTAGCTACTTCAAAGCTTTTGTGATTTGAATAATGGTCTTATTTTGCATTAGGAAATGAGACAAAAGCAACCCAGTTTTGTTTATGTACAAAACTGAGTCGTTTATCACACACACACTCACACTCACTCACTCACTGACTCACATCACTCACTCAGAGAACAGTTCGTTTTGTGATAAAGGGATGTCCGTGTCAGGTAAAATGGATATGGAAAACATCAACAACCAAAAAAGTAAAAGTATCAAAATCGTAATGAAAATAAGGATTTGGACTGTCGTGTCTGGTCTTTGATGGCTGTCGCAAGATATAATACTGTGTATATTGAAAGGTTTGGCTGAGATTGAAAAAAAAAAAAAAATTGTGATACCACTGTGTGGCTTCAGTGGTCAGCAGGGCCATATATATACCACAAGATTGGATTGGATTGGACTTGGAAATCTCCTTGGAGTTTTAACACCACACACACACCACACACACACACACACACACACACACACTCATTTGTGCGTGCATACGCATGCTTGCATGCGCGCACACACGAGCACGCACACACGAAAGCACGCACGCCCGCACACACGCAACGCGACGCACACACACACACACAACACACACACACACACACAGATATGTAGATTCTATAGGAGTATTGAGCAACTCCCATTGTAAGTTACTGATTTGATTCAAACAGTAGAACATTTTTCCAGTATTAAATGCATAATATTTGAACAATGTAATGAATATACTAAATTTCATCATAACGCATTATTTATGTTTGCAGATGTGTAAATAATTTGATTTGGCATGTGTGTAAATTTGGATTATGTGCAAATTATTTTAGTGATACTGTTTATGAACCTCTCAGTGTATTGATATTTGAATGATGTATCTTACAGCTGCAGTTGGTTACTTGTTCTTTGCATTTCACTACCGCTAAGAGTCAGTGAAAAGATATTTATTTCCATACGTCTGTACAGGTATGAATATTTATTCAGGAGAAGGACTGTGTTGACACATCAACTATCAGGGTTCAGGTGATATTGGGGGGGGGGGGGGGGGGGGGGGTGATTTTTAGAGAGATATAAATGTTAAATTTTCTATGTATTTTCAAAAATTTTATAGCTTTTTTTTTTTTTTCCCCCTGGGGGGAACAGCCCAAAATTCCCTGCAGAGAAATCTGCTGTGACTAAAGTGGTATAAATTTTAAATTAAATAAATTTCTGAGGGGGTGTGTTTTTAGGACTTATCTCCTCCCTCCCCGGATTTAGATTGGTACTGATCCCGTCGTCCAAAAAATCCTTCAGAGAGTCTTAAACGAAATCCCATGTTTGAATGTCCAAAAGAGCATCTAGCAAAGTTAAAACCCCGTCTCCTTTTTTTTTTTCCTTTTTTTTTTTTAAACCTTCTTTCCTTTGT
This sequence comes from Stramonita haemastoma, assembly GCA_030674155.1. Classification (NCBI taxonomy): domain Eukaryota; kingdom Metazoa; phylum Mollusca; class Gastropoda; order Neogastropoda; family Muricidae; genus Stramonita; species Stramonita haemastoma. The sequence continues at coordinate 6,819 of JASPKP010004246.1, read as the reverse complement.
TGAAGAGTAGGCCAGCTATTTATTTGGGGGGATGGACTCAAATTGTCCCGCTTTCCCCTGCTTTTTAGAGGGGATGGGCTTGGGGTCAGGATCAAACTTCCCCAAGGCAACCCCTGCCTGAAAAATGAGTGTGGTGCTTACATCTTTCTGAACCTTTTAAATTACCCCTTAGTCCCGGTTACACACAGTAGATTTCAAAAATGCTGTGCCATCCTAATTTTTTACCACATGTCAAGAGCTCTTTCAGGCCGAAGGGAAACCCTGCAGGTGTCTGGAAGTAATTATAGCTGCTGGGATGTAAAAAAAGGGGAAAAGGCCAGAAAAAATGTTGCTGGCCGATTTAGATGGAATGCGAAATTGGGGGGGGTTTTTGTTGAGAGAATTGTGCAAAAGATTAAAAATTTAGACAGAATTTGGGTATCAGCTAAGCCTTTTTGTCTTTTTTTTGACAGTTGCTAATTTTGACTGTGAAAAAATTTTTCACTAGAAAAAATCAGTACTGTTGATGGCCCCCCTCTGTAATGTGTACCCACCAGTAACACAAAGCAACTCTTTTACCCCCAAAGTTTGTGAAAATCGCTTTTTTTTTCCTGTTTGATCATGTAACTGGATACAATCAGAATGTTTGCTTTAATCCTGTATACTAAATATGTATAATCAGGTAGGGTATAATGTTATAGATTTTTGTTAAATATGTTAAGCAATATCATACAGAAAAGCAAGATTTTCTAAAAAGAAAAATAGTAAATAAATAAAATAAAATAAGTAATAATGATATTGAAAAAAAAAATTAACTTAGGAAAAGTAGGGTTACTGTGTTTTACTATTTATGTCTCAAGCAAGTCCAATATAGTCAAGAGTTCCGTTAGAAAGTTTCGTTGTTTGCAAAATATTTTTTAGATTCAACAAGAAAACAAAAAGGATTTTCAGAAGACTTTGAGAAGTGAAGTTACAGTGTTTTACCATGTAGGGCAATTAGTGCACACCCTCCACCCCCACCCCGTTCATATCCCTAGTAGCTACTGTAACTCCCAAATTGTGATAGCTGTTTTTATGTAGATCATTGTTCGTTGTTATTGTCGTTTATGGCAGTTTGTTGTAAACTAGATTTATTTGCTGAAAGTAGGAGCTGTTTTTTATGCGGTGTTACCTTTGTTAGAGGAATGATTATGTTTTAATGTACATTGTAATGCCTTGATTTGGTATGGAATCCATACGTGTTTCATGCAAGAATGCTCAGAATGCCGGAATATTTTACTGTGATAGTCTCTGTGTGTGTATGTATGTGTGTGTGTGTATATGTGTGTTGTGTGTGTGTGTGTGTGTGTGTGTGTGTGTGTGTGTGTGTGTGTGTGTGTGTGTGAATATTTTAGAGTGCATGCTCTTAATTTAGTGTTTTTTTCTCTCTGCATTTTTTAAAAATTGCTCACATGACATTAACCAAAAGAAAAGAAAAAAAAAGGAACAGTGAAAATAAACTTACAGCAGATTGCTTGCTTCATATTTCGTGGGGGGTTTTGTTATTAGTAGTTTGGAACTGAGAGTGTGCACATGTTTTATGTAAATGTTATTTAATTAAGAAGCTTTCTTTCTTTTCTTAAACTAGAGAAAACTCTGTGTGTGTGTGTGTGTGTGTGTGTGTGTGTGTGTGTGTGTGGTGTGTGTGTGTGTGTGTGTGTGTGTGTGTGAGAGAGAGAGAGAGAGAGAGAGAGAGAGAGAGAGAGAGAGAGAGTTTTGTTCAGTCACAACAATTAGTCTGTTGTTGGTGGTTGTTTTTCTTAAACAAGTAATAATCTTTTTCCTCATTTATTGAAAGTAAGCTAGTGAAATCCTAGGGTGTGGAAGGGTATTGTTTGAAGGGTTTTGTTGAGGGTTTTTTTGTGGTTTTTTTTAACATTAACGTGAAACAAATGTTTTCCTCAGTCATTAAAAGTAAGCAAGCCATAAAAATGCTTGGAGCAGGGTTTGGAAAGCGACATGTTTGGGAGATTTTTGTGAGTGGATTTTGTTGTTTGTTTTGGTATGTTTTAGTTAGGGTTTTTTGGTTGTCGTTTTTTTTATTGTTGTTTTGTTTGGATTTTTTGGGAAGGGGGGGGGGGTGTTACTGTTTTTTTTTTGATTGTTTGGGGAAATTGGGATTTTGTTTGCTTTGTGGTCTTACCTGTGTTAGAAATGCTATTGAGTTACTAAAAAAAAAATAAAGAGAGATATTGTATACATATATATGTGTATACAGCCAGAACTGCACATAAAAAAAGATAATAAAAATAAACACAGTAAAATTGATTCAAGAGTAATATCAAGAACTGTTTATTGTCAGATGAACTTAAAACTGTACTGATTGCAATATATAGTAACACACACACACACACACACACACACACACACACACACACACACACACACACACACATATTCAGAGATCTACAAAAACCAAAACTAGACGCAATTTCGGAAGTAGAGAGGCTACAATTTTACATTCAACACTAAACGGAACAACAGGAAAAAGATCTTTAACATAATGATACCATACAACATACAATAACATAACGATAATGATATGACTATAATTCTGTTTTTCCCTCTTGCTCCAGCTTTGCCATGAGTAAAATGCTGGCCAGTTTCTTTCGGAACTTGCCCTCCACTGACGACACTGAAACAAACCCATCATGCACATTATTTTATTGAATGCTTCTCAGAAATATGCCAGTCGAAGTGGTATTTCAGATGGTACTTTGAATTAATTGTGTGTGTGTGTGTGTGAGAGAGAGAGAGAGATGGAGATAATAGACGCATATGTTTGTATGCAGGCTTGTGTGTGTGTGTGTGTGTGTGTGTGCTTGTGTGTTTATTGTATGTTGTGCTAGTGGGGGGGGGACTCAAATAAAATGGGATGGGCTTTTTTTTTTTTTTTTTTTTTTTTTAAAGATTAGTACTCCTTACCATTTTATCCAAAATACACTTTTGTTTTCTGTAGTTGAATATTGTATGGGTGTATGGAGTGCTTAAGGAGAGGTGGTACCTTTGTAAACCTGGCAGTAGCATCCTTCGGGATGGACGGGAGCACTGGTCCTCACTTGGCACTCAACTCTCACTTCTGGGTCCGGGTCCTTAACCCACCCACACCCCGGTAACCGCTTCTACTGGCGGGCGAAACGTTGTGAGGGGCTGGTGCATTCTTACCCACCAGTAGGAGTCTTGGAGAGGAGATGGGCGCCACCAAGCTTCCTCAAGCCCACTGCAAGGACATGATGAGTAAAACAAAACAGAAAGACATGCCGGATCGGTCGAGGCCCGGATCAACAACGACCGCGCTACCCATGCAAGTCTCCAGGGTGGGAGTGACAAGTGTGCTACTGGGGCAGAACAAACCCTAAAGCTTCCAGATAAAGGGACAACCATTGGTACATGGAATGTAAGAACTCTTGTACCAAACAGGAAGAGTACAGGAACTTACACATGAATTACAGAGGTATAAATGGGACATAGTAGGGCTTGCGGAAGTCAGATGGATTGGCTTTGGAGAAACAACCACGCAAGACGGCCACAAAATATGGTACAGCGGAGAAGAAAAACTACATCATCATGGAGTAGGCTTTATTGTCAGGAAAGAGATTGTGTCAAGCATCATCAGCTGCACACCAGTATCCAGCAGACTCATCTCAATCAGAGTTTCTGCAAAACCCCAGAATCTCACCATCATCCAAGTGTATGCTCCAACATCTGACTACGATGACGATCAGATAGAACAATTCTATGAAGAACTTGAAAACGTCATCTCCAAAACGCCCAAAAAAGACATCCTTATTGTGGAAGGCGACTGGAATGCTAAGGTGGGACCTGATGCCTATGACACCTGGGCAGGAACCACAGGACGATTTGGACTGGGAGAAACAAATGACAGAGGACAGCGGCTGCTGGAATTCGCAAAGAAGCACAAACTGACTTTGGCTAACACACTCCACCCTCACAAGCCATCCAGAACATCAACCTGGCACTCACCAAATGGTCTGATTCATAATCAAATTGATTACATTCTGTCACCCCAAAGATTCAAATCCAGCATAAACAAGGCAAACACAAGAACATTCCCAGGAGCTGACATTGGCAGTGACCACGACCTTGTACTTACCACCATCAGGCTGAAACTGAAAGCAAAACAACAGCCAAAAAGCCCACGCATAAGATTCGACCTGGAAAAACTCAAAGACCCAACAGTGGTTGAGATCTTCCAAGCCAACATTGGAGGAAAGTTCGCCGCACTCACAGCCATCGACAATGATGTGGACACATTGGCCAACAACATCAAAGAAGTGCTAACGACAGCAGCAGAAGAAACATTAGGAAGAAGCAGAACAAAGAAACAACCTTGGGTGACAAATGAGGTTCTTGACCTCTGCGACAAAAGAAGAGAACTTAAAAAACAAAAGTTCACAAGTCAAGAAGCTTACAAGAAGTACATGGATAGCCACAGAGAAGTGAGGAAAAAGATGAGAGAAGCCAAAGAAGCGTGGATAGAAGAACAATGCAACAACATCGAAGCTGGAATGACCAAGGGAAACAGCAAAACAGCTTACGACACTTTGAAAGCACTAACGAAAACCACACAGCCTAAAGCCTCTGTTATTGAAGACAAAGAAGGAAATCTTTTAACGGAAAACAATGCCATCCTCCAACGCTGGACAGAATACTGTGAGGGATTGTACAACTACCCACTACGCCCAGATACCAACATAGTTTCTGACAAACCCCTGAACACCAAGATAAAGACCCACCAATACTAAGGTGTGAAGTAGATGCAGCTATTAGACAATTGAAGAAGGGGAAGTCCCCTGGAATCGATAACATCCCAGCTGAACTCATAAAAAATGGAGGGAATGAAACAGCAAGGCGATTCACAGAACTTTGTCAGAAGATCCACGACACCAAAGAATGGCCAAAAGAATGGACACAGTCTCTTGTAATACCCCTGCCAAAGAAAGGAAACCTCAAACAATGCCAGAACTACAGAACCATCAGTCTCATAAGTCATCCTAGCAAGATCATGCTGCAGGTAGTCCTCAACAGACTGAAAAACCAAGCGGAAAAACTCCTGGCAGAAGAACAAGCGGGCTTTAGACCAAAACGCAGCACAATGGAACAAATTTTCAATCTGAGAATTCTGATAGAGAAGCATCTCCAACACCAAAAAGACTTGTACCACAATTTCATAGACTTTAAAAAGGCCTTTGACAGGGTATGGCATGACGGCCTCTGGCAAGTACTCAGGCACTTCAACATTGACAGCTGTCTAATTGAAGTCATCAAAGCTCTGTACGAGAACGCAGAAAGTGCAGTTTTTATGAATAATCACGTGGGCGAGTTCTTCAAGACCACGGTTGGGGTTCGCCAGGGCTGCCTTCTCTCACCTGTACTCTTCAACCTCTTCCTCGAAAACATCATGACAGAGACACTGCAAAACCACCACACTTCCATCTCCATTGGTGGAAGACCCCTTTGCAACCTCAGATTTGCAGATGACATTGACCTCATGGGCAGCAGCAAACAAGAACTGCAAATCCTCACAGACAATTTAACAGATCGAGCAAGCGCATACGGCATGGAGGTCAGTACAGAGAAATCAAAGATCATGGTCAACAACGCGAGTAATGACATCACGGAAATAAAGATGAATGGAGAAACACTAGAAGAGGTGAGCCAATTCAAATACTTAGGCTCCATCCTAACAAAAGATGGCACATCAAACAATGAAGTGAAAGCTCGCATTGCAACAGCAACATCTGCTCTAGTCAGACTCGAGAAGATCATCAGAAGCAACAACATCAGCTTCTGCACCAAATACCACCTTTACAAATCCCTCGTGATATCTATCCTCCTATATGGCTGTGAATCATGGACTCTGACAGCAGAGTTAGAGAGGAGAATCCAAGCATTCGAGAACAAGTGCCACAGAAGACTCCTCAAAATATCATACAAAGAACACAAGACCAATAACTATGTGATAGAAGAAATCAAAAAGCGTGTGGGCCCCCAAGAGCCTTTGCTCTCCACCATAAAGAGGAGAAAGCTGATGTGGTTTGGTCACACCACAAGACACAACACCCTAGCAAAAACCATCCTGCAAGGAACAGTCGAGGGCAAGAGAAGAAGAGGCCGCCAAAAGAAATCATGGGTTGACAACATCAAAGACTGGACCGCCCAACCCCTGCAACACCTCCTACTAGCCACGCAGGATCGTGAAGCATGGAAAAAGATCTCTGTTGCGTCTTCTCTCATGTCCCCCCTACGTCCCTTTGGGACATGGGACTGAGTGAGTGAGTGAGTGAGTTGAATATTGTTAAATTTTTATTTGATTTTGAAAACTCAGATGATTATCTGTTAAAGTATAAAGTCTTAGAAAATTTATATTCTGATGCACACAAGGACAATTTTATAATAAATAGACAGACTTCACTGTTGTTGTTGTTGTTGTGTGCTCCCCAGCTTAACACTCTGGGGGTCACCCAGAATGTGTACTCTGACTCACTCATCCCACCTGGGAATCACTGAGATTGAAATTGCACTCTGAAGGAGAAGTTTGGTGTATGACTGTTTTCAAGTACCTCACCATATAGGCAGCCATACTCTGACTTAAGAGGATTGTTTTCCTGTAAAGGAGAGTGCAGGTTATTATGTTAAGAGCTTGTCATGGCTAAAGGCAATCTCAACACAACATTTTACAACATAACATTTTAATATAGGCCTTGGTAATTAGCTGACATCAATAAGGCACATAGCTTTTTGCTGGTCCAGACTTCACTGTTGAGTGGCATGCACTTG
>JASPKP010004245.1:0-12500 GCA_030674155.1 Stramonita haemastoma | reverse complement strand
AGAAGAAAAGGAAGAATGCGTTTTCTTCTTCTTCTTCTTCTTCTTCTTCTTCTTCTTCTTCTTCTTCTTCTTCTTCTTCTTCTTCTTCTTCTTCTTCTTCTTCTTCTTCTTCTTTGTCTTCAGTTCTCGTTCTTCCCTTTCTTATTCTTCAAAATTAATGTTTCTTCTTATTTCTCCTTCTCTTTCTCACCTATATTCTCTTCTCTGTTCCTTCCCCTTCTTCTCACCTTTTATTGTCGTTATCATTGTCACTGCCCTAATCTTTGCCAAAAACGTTTCTTTTATATCCAAGTTCTTAGTCTCTTTCATGACCTCCTTTACACAGACACAGTATGAAGCCTACAGCTCTTTACCTACTTCACACCACACCTCAATCCCTTTAATCTTCTATTTTCATCCACTGAATTGTGGACCCAAGACGACAATAAAAGCTCTTCTTCAGTCACACCTGAGCAATAACTGAACCTGACGATTTTGTCAGAGATTATTGGGAAATGAACATTTTTAAAAATGGGGGTGGGGGGGTGCTGATTTTGTGAGAGCTTGCAAAGAGAGCGTCGAGCTTGTCACATCCTTTAAGACCTGCCCTGTGTTGTTGTCATAATAAATCATTGGGTAGGGGAGTTTGTCGTTTTGTGGTCCAACCGTGTCTTCAGTTATTGTTATGATGGGGGTTGGTGTGTGTTGGGGGGGAGGGGGTATACATGTCAGTATCTACTGCTTTTCATGTTTGTGTACTTTCTTTCTTTGTTTTTTTTTGGTCATTTTGTAATCCAACACTAGACTAGCATTTCCGGGGTTATTTCATATTTTCAACAGGACACAAATGAAATCATGTGTGATTTGATGTAAGTACATCAGGGACTGTTTTGAGTATGTAGAATGAACTCTATGATCATCATCTGGAGACATGATACCTGTAACCAGCTGATACTTCTTCCATGTTTATCCTCTTTAATTTGTTCTTTCTCTTTTCCTCATTCAGTCTTCTTTTTCTTTCAGCAAAAAAGTGTAAAACCAGTATGCAAAAATATGTGGTTCCAACATTTCCGCAAATGTAAAGGCAGCAAGTTTAAAAGTAATGTATTTGATTTGTTAATGACACTTGTTTCAAAAGGTTGCTTTGTCGTGAAGTTGACATGTTTGTGTAGCTGCCAAATAAAGACATTGTGTGTTGTTTAATACACTGTGGGATCTTTGATTGTTACTGCTCCAAATGGTTTTGTGTACAAATGTGTTTTGATCGGGGTTGGGGGGGGGGGGGGGGGGGGTCTGGGGGTAGAATGATCATCTGTTTAAACCAAGTTAAAAACTATTGTTCATGAAAGTTTAATAGCAATGGAACTGAACCGGCCTTTCAGTATTGAACTTCAGATTTTGTTGTTCAGTATTGGACGGTTACTCTACCTGCTTTGGAGAAAAAAAAGCTTTCGAGGTGATATTTTTTTACTTGTGTTCTATAAAAAAAATATTAAATGAAAAATCCAGAGTAAAATAATTAATTCAGAGTCCTTTAAACCCTTGTCATAATTATGTTGTGGTTCCTGGGGTTTTGTTTGTTTGTTTGTGTGAGGGTGGGGAGGAGGGGAATGTTGTTTGACTTTTGTCAGGTACTTTGGGATAGTGGTGGTTTGGTTCTGGTGGGGGGTGTGGGTATGTCTTACGTGCTAGTTTCAGATTAGTTTGTCTTCAAACATTGCATGAAAGAAGTCAACGAACATAAAAAACAAAGATAGAAAGAAAATGAATAAGTGAATGAGAGAAGAAAGAAAGAAACATACAAACTAAGGAGATGTAATGAAGAAGAAAAGGAGAAGGAAGGACAAGGAAAAAAAGAAAGTAATTTCATCACTTGAGGCGACAAAAGAAAGGAAGAAAGAGAAGACAAGAACAGTTATGAAAACTGAAGAAAAGAAGAAAAGAAAACATTTTTTTTAACAATAACAGATCAAAACAAAATTTCCTTTAAACAGGTCTGATCCAAATTATGACAAGATACTAAAAAACAACAACACGAAAACAACAAAAAAAACCAACCCAGCTATACATACACACAAACTTACTTTATCCAACCAACATAACATACAATCAAAATTGTATTTCTCAGGTGTGATGAGTTCAGAAACAGAACCCTTAATCCATAATCTGCGTGTAAACACACACACACACACACACACACACACACACACACACACACACACACACACACACACACACACACACACACACACGACATGACACGACACGACACGACACGACACGACTCACACACACACACACACACACACACACACACACACACACACACACACACACACACCACACACACACACACACACACACACACACATCACTCACTCACACTAACACTAACCCAACGCAACGCAACGCAACGCAACACACACACACACACACACACACACACACACACACACACACACACACACACACACACACACACACACACACACACACACACACACACACACACTCTCTCTCTCTCTCTCTCTCTCTCTCTCTCTCTCTCTATCTCTCTCTCTCTCTCTGTCTCTCTCTCTGTCTCTCTCTCTCACTTTTTATTACCTTATTATATATAGTGTCCTTATTTCTTGTATGTTGTTTGGTACTGGGTATAGTTTCTTGTTCTGGTATTTCGTTATTGTTTAGTTTAAGGATTTTAAAAAAATCTTGATTTTATCCCTGATAAGGGCGGGGACTGGATGTAAAAAAAGCACACGAGTGCTTATTCATTATCCTCGAACAAAAGAATTTGCCTTGCCTTGCCTTGCCTTGCCTTGCCTTGCCTTGCCTTGCCTTGTCTCTCTCTGAAACAACAAAACCGAAAAAGAGGGTTGACATGTCATGTCTACTCCCTGACCCACAGCTAAACCCTTGAAAATGAACACAAAAAGCGGGCAAAGGTGGGTGACTGGACACAAGCGCAACACGCAACAACAGCAGACGATGATAGACCAGACGACAGTCAAGGTGACTGACAGCCACACACAATGACTGCTGCCATTGTGTCTGTCACGTCCCTCTCTGCCATTTTGCGCTGAACGTGCCAATCTTGGCACAGGCGCAGATATTAAAATTAATGTTGCCATTTTTTTTGCGCGCGCGTTCATACACGTAGGTGGGTAGGTAATAAGTGATTCGTGTATTCTTTTTAGTGTTTTGCTTGCCTTTGTGGTGGGCTTTTGTGTGGCGTTGTAAAGGTATTGTATTGTGCTGTGTTGTGTTGCATTGCATTGTATAGAGACAAAATTCTACAGACAGGTAAAAAAACAAGGTAACAACAAAACTAAAATCTCGTTGCTATTCTTTATATGACGCACTCCCCCAGAAGAGCGGTCTGGATTTCGAAAGACATTTGAATACTCATAACTTTTAATGTAAAAAATAGCTAGAAATATGATCCTTTTATCATGAACTGACGAGTTTTGGTGAGGGAGGTTGGTTTGTTTTTTTCGATCCTCAGCTTGAGCTTTGAGGTTCACCAATGGTGAGATTATATATATATATATACATACATACATACATACATACATACATACATACATACATACATACATACATACATACATACATACATACATACATACATACATACATACATACATACATACATATTATTTATATATATATATATATATATATATATATATATATATATATATATATATATATATACATTTATATTTATATATACACCCACGACCGTTTTGACCCACCATGAAGGTAGCCACATTCCAACTTCAGGGATGATGTCTAAACACGACAACAGGGTGCAAGCATTTATTTTGATATGTTTTCTGTCATTCCCTCTTACCAGCAGCACACACTTGCCTACTCTTTCGAAAGGCAAAACGGGGTTTGACGTGTGCACGCAAGAGGGTCTGAGTGTATAGTCTCATCCGAAGATTTGTGGGAATAGAGTGTGTGCTAATGTCTAACTCCGGGGGAACAATCCCCTTCAACGGGAATATCGGTGGTGACTCAAACCTGGGCTCGATCCTGGGCAGTCATACCACGAGCTCAACATTCTAACCTCTTGGCTATCCCACCTCCTGTCGAAGGGGATCAGATAGCCTAGCGGTCAGAACATTGCGCTGGCAATTTGACGACCTGGGTTCGATTCCCGTTCGAGGGGATTTTTCCTCTGGAGTTAACATCAGTGCTGACTCCACTCTCCCCAAAAGTCCTTCGAGTGAGAGTATAAACCGAGGCCCCGTGTGCGAACGCATGCAGAAGATCTTGCGCACACGTTAAATCCTGTTCCGCTTTTCGTAAGAGTGGGAACAGATGACAAGATTTACAAAAACTGCATATACATGGGGACTGAATGTAAAAAAAAAAACACTCATGAGTGCTTTTCCATTATCCTCGATATAAAAGAATAAATAATAAAAAAAAGAAGATTTCAACGATGCCGTTATATCTCCAAATACCCATTTATACACTTAATGTTCCTTTGTCGTGAGGGGCCGCGTTTGCTATGACTACAAATGCGACAGAGTATACAAAACAATATAAAACAATGCAATAAATGTAACGCAATACAATACAACACAATACTGTTCAAACACGGTGTGATACAATACGATTCAATACAACATCCTAAAACTCAACTCTACAAGACGAGATGACAGAACAGGAAGAAGTGCAATACAGTGCAATACTTCGTTGCTATTCCATACAATAATTATGATAATTATAACACAGTACAACACGCCACAACACAACACAATAGAATGCTAAACAAACACAATGCAATACTGTGAAATACAGCACGCACACAACACAACACAGAACAACGTAACACAGAAAAAACATAATAAAACTCAACAGAGAAAAAGACAGCGCTCGTAACAAAAGAGGGCTTTGGGTATATATATATATATATATATATATATATATATATATATATATATATATATATATATATATATATATATATATATATGCGGTGTGTGTGTGTGTGTGTGTGTGTGTGTGTGTGTGTGTGTGTGTGTGTGTGTGTGTGTGTGTGTGTGTGTGTGTGTGTGTGAGTCTGTGTGCGTGTGTGTGTGTGTGTGTGTGTGTGTGTGTGTGTGTGTGTGTGTGTTGCGCGCGTGCGTGAGTATGCGTTCATGCATGCGTACGTGCGTGTGTGTTTCCGTGCGCGTCTGTGTGTGTGTGCGCGCGTGCGCGCGTGTATGTGTGTTTATTATTTGTGTATGTGTGTGTGCGTGCGTGTGTGTCTGTGCGTGTATTATATATTTTTTATTCTTTCATTTCGAGGATAATGGAATGAGCACTCATGGTCTTTTTTTTACATCTAGTCCCCGTGTGTATGCAGTTTTGTAAATTTTGTCATCTATTCCGACCACCACACAATGGCCTATTCTTTCGAAAAGCGGAACAGGATTTAACTTGTGCGCCATGGGGTCTCGGTATATAGTCTCATCCGAAGGGCTTTTGGGGGGAGAGTGGAGTCTGCACTAATGTTAACTCCAGGGGAAACTATCCCCTTGAACGGAATTTGAACCCGGGTCATCAGATTGCGAACGCAGTGTTCTAACCACTAGGCTATCCTGTCCCCGTAAAGTCAAATCAAGTCAAGTCAAAATTTTATTTCCAGATGGTACATTGAGTAAGCAATAAACTTTCCCCTTTTTTTCATCAAGCCATGTCTGTGTTTGTGTTTGTATGTGTGTGTGTGTGTGTGTGTGTGTGTGTGTGTGTGTGTGTGTGTGTGTGTGTGTGTGTGTGTGTGTGTGTGTGTGCTTGTGTGTTTGTGTGGTGTGTGTGTGTGTGTGTGCGTGCGCGTGCGTGCGTGCGTGCGTGCGTGCGTGCGTGCGTTAGTGGGTGTGCATGTGTGTGTGTGAGTGCGCGCGCGCGCGCGCGCGCGCGTGTGTGTGTATGTGTGTGTGTGTGTGTGTGTGTGTGTGTGTGTGTGTGTGTGTGTGTGTGTCTGTGTCTGTGTCTGTGTGTGACTCGTGAAACGCAGTTCAGAGCGGTATGTTGTGTCTGTTAAGGTAAAAAGATATTAATAAAGGTAAAAGTGTCCCATAACCTAGGTAATCGTAGGGGAGCGAGGCGTCAAACACCTCAGCTTCTCCAGGGGCCAGCATGTTGAGGGTGGTGCCAATCTCCTCTCTCTCGCTGCTTTACCTTTCCTGGCCCTAAAGGGGGAAGGTACCCATTGACAGCTGGGTAAACCTGGGGACTGTACTGAAGCCAAACGGTCACCCAACTAACCTTAGCTCGGGGAAAGCGACTGCTCTGACCACTGAGCTATCCGTTCCCGTTGTGTCTGAGGGGAGGAAATTTCCAAACTTTCAATAATACAGATTGTCAGTTATTTCCCTTGCTTTGTTTTTCTACACACACACACACACACACACACACACACACACACACACACACACACACACACACACACGCACGCACGCACACGCGCGCGCGCTCGAACTCTCTCTCTCTCAGTAGACAGACAGACAGACAGACAGACAGACAGACAGACAGACAGATAGATAGATAGACAGACAGACAGACAGATAGATAGATAGATAGATAGATAGATAGATAGATAGATAGATAGATAGATAGATAGATAGATTCATAGAAATATAATTATGTGCGGCGTGCGCGTGTGCGTGCGCGCGTGTGTGTGGGCATGTGTGTGTGTGTGTGCGCGCGCGCGCGCGCGCGCGTATGTGTGTGTGTGTGTGTGTGTGTGTGTGTGTGTGTGTGGTGTGTGTGTGTGTGTAAAGGTGGGAAACAAAAAAGAAACGAAGAAAGAGAAGTAAAGGGCAAGGAAAAAAAACTTCACTAAACTGAATCCCACTTTCAATCACGACAGAGTTCTCTGCGTGAAATTCAGGCTGCCTACCCCGGGGAAAGTGCCTGTGTCGCCACAAGACCAACGCCACCCATATCTTTTGTATTTCTTTTATATGTTTCTATTTGCAAGAGTGTTTGTTTTCCTATCAGAGTTGTTTTGTTCTGTGGGCTTGTTGCACACGGACTTTGGTTTATCGTATGATCTGAAAGACTAGTACTCAGACCACTACTCAACGTCAGGTGGGTGGGTGATGGGGGTGGGAGGGGGGGGGCAGAGTACGACCAAGAAGAGAAGTCACACTTCTCACTTTCTAGGCAGGTAACACTAAGCGGAAAAGAATGAAATGTACACCGATACCACAGATATGAAAATATAAGAATTTATTAAATCATGTGCGAGTTTACAGCCATTATTATTATTCATTTCAAAGGTACCATCAAAATACCTAAGTACAATGGTGTCAGCTACCACACACACACACACACACACACACACACACACACACGCGCGCGCGCGCGCGCGCGCGCGCACGCACAAGCACGCGCACACATGCTTGCATGCATGCACATACAATTTCACGTACACGTGCAAGTTATGATTATGTTTTCATGCAACAAAAACAAAGGCAAGTACAGGTATATATTATATATATATTTCCTCAATCTTTTTGGCCCTTCTTCGGGTATTTTGATGACAAAATGACATAAAAAGATTAATTGTCTTCACTTTAACGTCTGTTCACAGTTAATTTTGTGACATGAGAGAGAGAGAGAGAGAGAGAGAGGAGAGAGAGAGAGAGAGAGAGAGAGAGAGGAGAGAGAGAGAGAGAGAGAGAGAGAGAGAGAGAGAGAGCGTGCGTGCGTGCGTGCGTGTGTGCGTGAGTGATTTTCTTGTTTATTTTATTCTTTTGATTTCCAGTTTTAATGGAAAAAGCACTCACGTCCTTTTTTACATCCAGTCCCCGTGTGTGTGTGCAGGTTTGTAAATTTTGCCATCCGTTCCCACCGGCATACAATGGCCTACTCTTCCAAAAAGTTGAACAGGTTTTAACGTCGGCGCAAGATATTCTGAGTGTGTATGTGTATGTATGTGTGTGTGTGTGTGTGTGTGTATGTATGTGTGTGTGTGTGTGTGTGTGTGTGTGTGTGTGTGTGTGTATGTATGTGTATGTATGTGTGTGTGTGTGTGTGTGTATGTATGTGTGTGTGTGTGTGTGTGTGTGTGTGTGCGCGCGCGTGCGCGTGCGTGCGTGCGTGTGTGTATGTGCGTGTGTACACACGTAATATCTATGTGTCTGTGTCTGTACAGTCCATGTAAGGGTGCAGGTCAGATTTCCATAATATGTACAACGTGTTACAAACTGCTTTAGACAGACAGTCCCTACACATGAAATAGCACATCACTACTAAACTTTACTATGCACCACTGTCTGCTGAACACAACAGTTCAAATCCATTGTCATCCGCTGTTTATTCTGTATGTACAAAATAGACTCTGAACTCATGGCTTACAGCCATTGCCAAAATAGAGAAAAGCAAAGTTGAACAGCATAGCAAATAGACGAAACAAAAATATTTATTAAAAAAAAAACCACAAAGAAGAATTTCTATAAAAAAAAAAAAAAAAAAAGCCGAAAGCAGCCCCAAAACGACATAAAAAAAATGTGTTGAACTGATGTGATTGACAGGTGGACCAGTTAGCGACAAAAGAACAATTTAAGGACATTACACACGTTCACGTAATTCGTAGTAGCAATGCGTGGTTCGGTTGAAGGAAACTGAAAAAAACCCAGAAAAAAAACAAAACAAAACCAAAAACCAAACAAACAACTGAGAAGGTACCGAGAGTTTACCAGCGCTTAGAATCACGAAGTTGGTTAAGCATCTATTTCGTGGATTTCTTTGGGAGATGGGGTTCTGCATTTTGGAACACCTCGGGGAGGAAAGGGGGTATATGGATAATAATTTTGTTAAAAAAAGAAGACAAGAAAAATTGTGAGCAGAGGTCTGGAGCTCAATCAATTTGAGGTCTGCTTGTTTACAACAAATAATAATGACAATGATGATAGTCATCCTAACATTATCATTACCGCCATCATAACCATAAACATCATGATAAAAGAAAGACATCAGAAAAATACTTGAAAACATAATTGTATCAAATAAAAGCAGAATAGAAGAAGATAGTAGAAAACAAAATAAAAGAGAACGGATTCAAACAAAGCAAAACCAAACAAAATGTGGTGAAGGTAACTTATAGAGATCAAATAAAATATATCGGATAACATAAATCACAAGAAACCAAAATATGATAAAAGTCAAACAAAAATAAATCAAATAAAACAAAAAATGCTAACAAAATATCACACTAAAACCAAATAAGGAAAAACGGAATTATATAACATTTGAAGTAAAATAAAGTGAAGATATAAAGAAAACGTAAACAAAATAATAATAAAATAAAAACTCACAACGAAACACAATAAACAAAAACTCTACCTACACATCTTCCAAAAACCCTCATCTAAACTCTACACCCTAAACCAAACAACCCTACATCATCAACAACAACAACAACAAAACAGTCCCACCACTCAACAACTTAACAACTCACTACCAAGACCTACAATAAGAAGAAAAAATCTGCCAGATTTCGAAATCAGCCTTGTTGAGCCTTCTGGAACTGGAAGAGCCAGGCCCGTGGCACTGACGCACAAACTGAGCCACCTGCTTCTCCTGTCTCGGGGATCTGACGGTTTCCACGATATGCAGGAAGAGAGACTGGTCCAGGTAGCGCGTGTAGTTGTAGCGGACCTCTATGGTGGAGATGGACCCCAGGCAGCAGAGCAGGTGGATGAGGGAGCCACTGATGCCCACAAACTTGAGGGGGGCTCCGGCACAGTTCTTCTCCTGGTCCGTAGTCTGCAGCAGTGTAGCGGAGCAGTATTTGTCCCGCTCCCATTCCGTCATTGTAGGGGCCGCCTGCGTCATCGTGTTGCTGTGTGACGTCAGGAGGGAGAGAAGGACGAGGAGGAGGAGGGGCAGGGTGAGGATTGAGGGGAGCCACAGCGTCGTCTGTGGGACACAAGAGAGTAAAAGGATAACAGTAATGATGATAATTATGTGGTAATAATGATAGTGATAATGATGGTGTGCGATTTTTGTGTCTTGATGTTTGTTGGTTGTGGTAGTGGTGTTGTTATTGGGCGTTTTTGCAGCTTAATTAACAGCCTTGAGGGGTGAGTCAGTACTGCTGTTCAGTTCAAGGGCTAAAAAATCCTACTCTTGGAAACCGGAATCCTGGTGATTGCGTCACAACCCCGCCCCAGATTGCCATCACTAAGCTCCACCCCCCCCCCCCCCCCCCCCCCCCCCCCACCCCCCCCCCGATCCACACACACACCACTTCTGTTCTATGTCACATTTATTTTTTTTTTCGTGGTTGGTTTTTCTCTTATTAAAAAAAATTACTTTTCTTACTGTGCTCACTCAGTATTGTGGAGTGTTTATTTTAAGCTCTGACATCCAGTATAGTTATTTTCACTGCGTGACAGCTTACTGTTTAAAAGAAAAGACTTTTTATGCTCTTTGCTCTGTTTTCTTTTGTTTTTCATTTGTTTTTACAGCGTCCTTTTACATAATGTAATATTAAAAAAAAATTCTCATGGACTTTTGATATATGACTTCCGTTTTTGAAAAAAAAAGTATTTTAAAATAGCTTGATCTACAAAATGTTAATCAAACCTTTTTTTGACTGTTAGTTGGAACCACTGTTATGAAAATTCAATGATCTGTCTTATCTGACAACTTTCAGACAGCCCAAAGCTTTGTAAACAGGCGATCTCTCTCTCTCTCTCTCTCTCTCTCTCTCTCTTCTCTCTCTCTCTCTCTCTCTCTCTCTCCTCTCTCTCTCTCTCTCTCTCTCTCTTAATTACCAACCAAAATCAACGGCTTAGTCCTAAAGTTCCATGAAAAGTTTGCCTATACACCCAGCAGCTATGCAGTGCCTTACAGCGCGTGTAATACAAAGGTAGAAGTTTTTGAAGTAGGCTGTCATAAACAAAAGACGCCTGTTGTGTCCTGAAGTGGATCTAGTCCTAAAATGGACCGACTCAACCGAGAGAAAAGCCTGTACGTCCCCCAATCTCAAAACTCTTATGGAAACTGACCTTCTCCTTTCCTTCATCAGGTGGGCTGCCAACACACAGACTGCAAATCGTAAGACAAAACGATTCCAAATCTGACAGTTCCTATTTAAGAGCGGGACAATCAGGTAAAACAACAGGTTTCCCCTGGAAAAATTAGGGAGTACTCGTTGTACGTTCGCAGTCTCGACTAAGTTTGTATTCATGTAATAAACTTTTGTTGTCCCTATTCTAGGCCGTTTTTTGTACGCATTGATAGAAAGTATTTGCTAAATCGTTTAAAAGCAAATAATTTTTCCACAGCTTTGCGCTATGACCAGAACCATACTGTTGAAAGCTTTAATCCAGTTAGTGACAAGATAACCCTTTAACACACCACAGACCCCAGTAAGTAACAGTAACTTACTTCTGAGGACAATACTTAAAAGAGAGAGAGAGAAAAGAGAGAGAGAGAGAGAGAGAGAGAGAGAGAGAGAGAGAGAGAGAGAGAGAGAGAGAGAGAGAGAGGAGAGAGAGAGAGAGAGAGAGAGAGAGAGAGAGAGAGAGAGAGAGGCATCAAACCAGGAAAGTATCAGGACATGTTTGGTTAGGATTGATTCATTGCTGGTCACACACCAGTTTTGTCATCAGCAGTCAGCGATGGCTCTTGTACGTCACTACTTCACACATCTGAACAGCCTTGATCTACATGAAAGAAGGGGAGAGAGCGAGAGAGCGAGAGCGAGAGCGAGAGAGAGAGGGAGAGAGAGAGAGAGAGAGAGAGAGAGAGGAGAGAGAGAGAGAGAGAGAGAGATGGAGACAGACAGACAGACAGACAGACTCACACACACACACACACACATACACACACACACACATATATATATATATAGAGAGAGAGAGAGAGAGAGAGAGAGAGAGAGAGAGAGAGAGAGAGAGAGAGAGAGAGAGAGGGGGAGAGAGAGGAGAGAGAGAGAGAGAGAGAGAGAGAGAGAGAGAGAGAGAGAGAGAGAGAGAGAGAGAGAGATGTGTGTGTGTGTACAGACAGACAGACAGACAGACAGACAGACAGAGAAATTAAACAGTAGGAATGGGGGGGGGGGGGGGGGGGGGGGGGGGGGGGGGGGGAACCAAGAATTCGGTGAATGCTGTTTTTCTCCCTTTGGTTTATTGATGTATTCTTTTGAACACACACACACACACACAACACACACACACACCACACACACACACACACACACACCACACACGCGTGCGCGCGCGCGCGCGCGCAAGCGCTCACACACACACACATACACACACAACCAAACAGACAGACAAACAGGAAAACAAACACCTAGAATGATGGACAGACGGACGGGCGGACAGACAGACGGACAGACAAGAAAGAGAATGACATCAAAGTGGCTGTGATACTGAAATAGTTTCATCAAGTTTGATGGACCGTTTCGTATTATTTTGTAGTTGTCATGTTAATGCCTTGTTTTTGCCCTTGTTTTAGTCTAAATCAGAAACCTTTAGTTATAAATGGGTGTACTTAATTTGCCA
>JASPKP010000424.1:10000-47202 GCA_030674155.1 Stramonita haemastoma | reverse complement strand
CGATGGAAGCGGTTCACAATGGGTCAGTGCCCCGTGACACATCCCCTGACACATCTATTGACACATCTTTTGACACATCTATTGACACAACCCCTGACACACTCCATGACACATCTATTGACACATACCGTGATACATCCCCTGACACATCCCCCGACACATCCCGGGACACATCTCATAACGCTTCCCATAATACATCTACTGACACATACCATAACACATATATTGAAACATCCCATGACAGATCCCCTGACACATTCCGTAAAAACATCTATTGACACATCCTCTGACACATACCATGACACATGTATTGACATATACCATAACACATCCCCTGACACATCCCATGACACATTCCATGACACATCCACATGACACATTATGACACTTACCACAATAACATCTATTGACACATACCACGACACATCTATTGACACATCCCAGTGCAAAGAGAGGTTTTGTTCAAAATGTGATATTTGTTTAAAAAAAAAAGGATTATGATTATCTTCAACTGACCTAAACTTTACTGAAGAAAAAACGTGGGCTACAATTTTATTGAAAAGGCCAAAATGTTTTGAAATGTAACTTTATTTCTAATTGCACAAAAGAAAAAAAAAAAACAAAAAAACAAACTTTTTTCATTTAGTTCATTTTTTTTCTCACAACAATAGTAAAAGCATTTTGACTATGCTCAAAGCGATAACTGCCTAAAAACAACGTCTTTAATTTTCACTTATTCGTTGCTCTTGTTTTCATTTTACCACAATGCTTGCTACGTGTTAATACATTAACCATACTGCCTTCTTGACAATCCAAGGGTGCTCCATCTGTTTTTCTTCAATTTTTTATTTCGAGGATAACGGATTAGGCGCTCATTTGCATTTTTACATCTAATCCCTGTGTGCATGCGGTTGTAAATGTTGTCATCCGTTCCCACCGGCACACAGTGGCCTAATCTTCCAAAGGTGGAACGTGTACGCAAAATGTACTGAGTGCATTTTGCACACGGGACCTTGGTTTATAGTCCCATACGAAAAACTCTCATGTTTTGAGTTTGTTGTATGCAATATGTAACCCGTTCATGTCCCTGTACTGGAGTTTGAAATAAAATCTGCCCTCCCTTGCTTTGCCCTGCTTTGTCCTTCCCTACCCAACCCTACTATTCCTTACTCTACCTTACCCTACCCTACCCTACTCTATCCTACCTTACCTTACCCTACCCTACCCTACTCTATCCTACCTTACCTTACCCTACCCTACCCTACCCTACCCTACCCCACCCTACCCTACCTACCCCACTCTATCCTACCTTACCCTACCCTACCCTACCCTACCCTTCCCTACCTTACCCTACCCTACGCTATCCTACCCTACCCTCCGCTATTTTACCTTGCCTTGCCCTGACCTGCCCTAACTTACCTGCCTTGCCTTGCCTTGCCTTGCCCTGCCTTGCCCTGCCCGGCTTTGCCTTGCCTTGCCCTACCGCACCGTACCTTGCTTTACCTTGCCTTGCCTTGCTGTACCCTGCACTATCCTATCCTATCCTGCCTTACCTTGCCTTACCTTGCCCTACCCTGCCCTGCTTTGCCCTGCCCTGCCTTGCCCTGCCCAGTTTTGCCTTGCCTTGCCCTACCGCACTGTACCTTGCTTTACCTTGCCTTGCTCTACCCTACACTGCCCTATCCTACCTTGCCTTGCCTTAACCTGCCTTACCCTACCTTACCCTGCCTTGCCTTACCTTGCCTTGCCATGCCATGCCTTGCCCTGCCTTGCCTTACCTTGCCTTGCCTTACGTTGCCCTGCCCCGCCCCGCCCTGCCTTGCCCTCCTTTGCCCTGCCCTGCCCTGCCCTGTTTTGCCTTGCCTTGCCTTGCCTTCAACTTTCCTTCTTTTTTTTTCTCTCATCACCCAGCTTGACCACCGCAGAGGCAGGGACTGCTGAAAAGGAGATCATGGAGCTGTGTGCTAGCGCCTGGATACCTGGCTACGCCTACTCCAGTTATTACTCCAGGTAAACGAGTGTGTGTGTGTTTATTTCATTATTATTTTTTTTTAATTCTTTTATATCGAGGATAATGGGATAAGCATTCTTGTGCTTTTTTACATCCAGTCCCCGTGTGTATGCAGTTTTGTAAATGTCATCTGTTCCCACTGGCTCACGATGGCCTACTCTTACGAAAAGCGGAACGTGTGCTCAAGATGTTCTGCGTGCATTCGCACACGGGACTTCGGTTTATAGTCTCATCCGAAGGACTTTTTGGGGAGAGTGGAGTCAGCACTGATGTTAACTCCAGGAGAAAAATCTCCTCGACCGGAATCGAACCCGGGTCGTCAAATTGCCAGCGCAATGTTCTGACCACTAGGCTATCCGTCCCCCGTGCGTGCGTGCGTGCGTGCGTGCGTGTGTGTGTGTGTGTGTGGTGTGTGTGTGTGTGTGTGTGTGTGTGTGTGTGTGGTGTGTGTGTGTGTGTGTGTGTGTGTGTGTTGTGTAAGTGTGTGTGTGTGTTTATATGTGTTTGTTTATTTGTGTATGCTATTAGTTTTTTAAAACATAAACTGCTTAAATTATTCAATACCCGAAAATTTCTGTCTTTGTCTTTGCTTCTGTCTCTGTCAGTCTGTCTCTCTGTCTGTTTCCCTCTGTCTCTCTGACTCTCTGACTGTCTGTCTGTCTGTCTCTCTCTCTCTCTCAACACATGAGTACTTATTCCACGATCCTCGGAATACAAAAATTGTACAAGCAAGCAAACAAGAAAACAAGCAGACAAACAAACCGAACAAACGAACAAAATTTCTCTCTCTCTCTCTCTCTCTCTCTCTCTCTCTCTCTCTCTCTCTCCCTCTCTCTCTCTCTCTCCTCTCTCTCTCTCTCTCTCTCTCTCTCTCTCTCTCTCTCTCTCTCTCTCTTTCTTTCACTGTCACACACCATGCCCTGGTCTCTCACCTCCTTCCCTTCTATCCTCTATATATATCTACTGTGGTCAGCCCCAGCCTACAAACCAACACCACCACCACCACCGGCACCACAACCACCAGTACCAGCAGCAGCAGCAGCAACATCGTAGCAGAGTACACCAGCAGCAAGTGCAGTGGAGGAGACGCAGTAACCTGGGATAGCATCTCAGCTTCGGTACAGCAGCAGCTGCAACAGGAAACTGATCTCTGGGGCAGATTTGACTCAAGCTTCGGCTATGGATCCTGGCCGGAAGAGACTGTTGTGGACGCCAAATCTAGCTCGTTGGAGGCTCTGAATTCTACGCCTATCGTGGCGACATGGGGGTACCCAACTGAGTATTAGTTAGTATAGTGGGACGGGGATAGCTCAGGGGTCAGAGCACGCTCTTCCCCCCCCCCCCCCCCTCCTCTAAGCTAAGGTTTAATTAAGCAGCATCGAGCTTGCTTACTACGTGGATGGGTGGACCGTTTGTGCGCGCCTGGGTTTCGGTACAGTCCCTCCCCCCCCCCCCCCCAAATTCACCCAGCTGTAAATGGGTACCTGCTCTCTTGAGGGGTCAGGGAAGGTAAAGCAGCGAGGGAGAGGAGATATGGGCGCCGCCCTCATTATGCTGGCCCCTAGAGAAGTTGAGGTCTCTGATGCCTCGCTCCTGTACGACCACATACTTAGGTTATGGGACACCTTTACCTTTTTTTTTTTTTTTTTTTTTTAGATGAATAGATAAATCAATAGTTCAAGAGATTGATGGATACAGATGTAGTTAGATCGACAGCCAGCCAGATAGACAGATAATTGTGTGGATGGGTAAATAGATAGATAGATAAATAAATAGATAGAGAGATAGATAGACAGATGATAGATAGATAGATAGATAGATAGATAGATAGATAGATAGATAGATAGTTGTGTGGATGGATAGCTAGGTAAACAGTTAGATAGATAGATAAACAGATAGATAAATTGACAGATAGACAGATAGATAGATGGAAAAGTAGATAGATAGATAGATAGATAGATAGATAGATAGATAGATAGATAGATAGATAGATAGATAGATAGATAGATAGATAGATAGGTAGATAGATAGATAAGTGTTGATTAAAAGCAATACACAAACCGGTCTGAATGAAAAAAAAACAAAATCATCAGTTAATCAACAAGTCAATCAATCAATCTATCAACCGATCAATCCATCGACCGATCAATCAATCAATCAATCACAAAAAAATATTCAACCATTTGGACAATCAGAGACTGTGGAATTCATAAAGCAGATGTGGTTGTAATTCTAACACCACTGTTAGTATGTTTGCTTGTTTATATATTCACATGTTGTCACAGTGATTGTTTGTTTGCTTATCTATTCATTTGTTATCATGACTGTTTGTTTCTTTGCATTTTACGCTCGGAAAATAAACCTTTTTATTATCACAATTGCAGTGTTAATTTTGTTACGCTAAGCCCCCTCATCTCTCTCTCTCTCTCTCTCTCTCTCTCTCTCTCTCTCTCTCTCTCTCTCTCTCTCTCTCTCTCTCTCTCTCTCTCTCTCTCTCTCTCTCTCTCTCTCTCTCTCTCTCTCTCTCTCTCTCTCTCCTCTCTCTCTCTCTCTCTCTCTCTCTCTCTCTCTCTCTCTCTCAAATACTTGTCCAAAAAAGTCTACCAGTTGATTAAAATTAAACACTTTCTCGATTTTCATTCAAGGAAACTGTTTTTTCAAGCTTATATACAATCCTCAATAGACTATGCTGCAACCCTGTGGGACTCTGCCAGTGCTAATATCATGAAACCATTACTAAGTCTGTATAAACGTGGTCTCAAACTGGTCCTTCTGAAGAAAACAACCTTGCTAGAAGGAGATTATACTCAGTTAAATATCCTTCCCCTACACCAAAGACTAAAATATAACAAAGGCATCATGATGTTTAAGATACTGACAGGAAATGTCCCCACATCCTTAAAAGACAAATTCCCAATGAATCATTCCAGAAATACGGTAAAGCCAAGTGTCCCAATCCCAAGAATAGACTTGTTCAAAACTAGCTTACTATATTCAGGCCCTACGCTATGGAACTCCCTCCCTGACTCAATTAAACAGCATCAATCATTAACAACCTTAAAAAATCACCTTCTAATCTACTTGATGAATCAAAAATAACAAACCACACTTCTCCCCTCTCAAACTATCTGCCCTCTCCCTCCTCACTTCTCTCAGATTATGATGATCTTATGACTATAATCATAAGACTAAGTGAGGTGTGTGTGTGTGTGTGTGTGTGTGTGTGTGTGTGTGTGTGTGTGTGTGTGTGTGTGAGTTGGGTTTTTTTTTGTTCAAGAACTGTGCTTTATGGGACTTATTTTGATAATAGATGGCGGGATTGATGTTTTCAGTCATTTAACCTCATCATATTCTCATGCTTGCTCTTTAATTATTGCGCCTTTTTTTTTTTTTTTTTTTTTTTTTTTTTTTTTTTTGCTTTGATTGGTTTTTGTTTGTTTTTTTGTACTCAAATCAAATTCTTCATTGATTTTTTTTTGCTTTGATTGGTTTTTGTTTGTTTTTTTGTACTTAAATCAAATTCTTCATTGATTTTTACTTCATATTTTCGTTTCTGAATGAGTGCCTTTTTATAACATTACCTTAATATTGTATCTCTGTCTTATTTCTTATCTGTTGTTGTTGCTCTTTCTCACCCTTTATCAAAATCTTATGTTTTATGGGACATAGTTTGATGATAGATGGTGGTGGATTGATGTTTTCAGTCATCTAACCTCATCATATTCTCATGTTTGATCTATAATCATTGCGCCTTTTTTTTTGTTTTTTGTTTTTTTTTTTGTTTTTTGTTTTGTTTGTTTGTTTTGTTTGTTTATGTTTTGTTTTGTTGTTGTTGTTGTTTTTTTTTGTTTTTGTTTTTGTTGTTGTTGTTTTTGGTTTTGTTTCTTTGTTTCTTTGTTTGCTTGTTTATTATTCAAATCAAAAACATCATTAATTCTTCCTTCTTATTTTCGTTTTTGAATGAGTGCCTTTTTTATAACATTACCTTAATATTGTATCTATGTCTTATTTCTTACCTGTTGTTTGATACTTGGTGTGGTTTGCTCTTGGTAATTGGATCATTATAATTGTTCTTGTTTTAGTTGAGGCTGTCTTTTTATCTTGATGTTATCCCTGAAAGGGCGGGGACTGGATGTAAAAAAGCACATGAGTGCTTATCTATTATCCTCGAATAAAAGAATTTTGCCTTGCCTTGCCTTGTCTCTCTCTCTCTCTCTCTCTCTCTCCTCCTCTCTCTCTCTCCTCTCCTCTCTCTCTCTCTCTCTCCTCTCTCTCTCTCTCTCTCTCTCCTCTGTGTCTGTCTGTCTGTCTGTCTGTCTATCTGTCTGTCTGACTGTGTTTCTGTCTTTCTGTCTGTGTTTCTGTCTGTCTGCCTGTCTGTCCGTCTGTCTGTCTGTCTCATTCTCTCTCTCTTTCGAACTGTCTGTCTGTCTCTGTCTGTCTGTCTGTCTGGCTGTCTGGCTGTCTCTCTGTCTGTTTGTTTGTCTCTCTTCTCCCTGTTTGTTTGTCTCTCTTTCTCCCTGTCTCTCTCCGATCCCCCATCTCTCTCTCTCTCTGTCTTTCAAATGCAGGCCAGGCAGTGTCTTAATTCCCGTGGTGTATAAATATATATATGTCACTTCACCTTCACTTTCACCTGTCCCGTAGTCCCGTGGACCGTGGGGGCACAACTGAAGATTCTGCAACCAGCCTCCTCCACTCATATGCAGAAGATCAAACATGCACGTTAAAGATCTTGTAAATTTCTGTTAGCGTTCACTGGGTTACGGAAACCCTAACATAGCCTACCCAGTATACATCCCAAAGGTCGGAGTAGCCCGACTTACTTGACTTATGCCTATTTTTTTCACAATTCACAATAGTTTATTCCCTTTAACTTTTTTTTAGCTATAGAGAAACAAAAAGCATGCATATCAATAAACAAATAATGGGTATAAAGAATGAATTCCCTGGGGAACAAAGGGCCGCAACAACACCCCTCCAACGGACTCAGTTCTGGGAGATCCTCTTCAGCTCGGTCCACGTCATTCCGGCTGCCTTCGTCTCTGCCTGGATGCTTCTGCACACACCTTTCCGAGGCCTACTGCAAACGAGACAGTCTCATTTTCGCTACAACGCTAGGGTAGACTGCAAACGAGACAGTCTCGTTGCCATGGGTACTTTCGTTTCGGCAATTTTTTCCTGAGAGTAATCGTTTTTTACAGCCCTTCACAATTCACAATATATAGTAGTTTATTTCCATTAACTCTTTGAGCTATAGAAAAACAAAAAAAACATGCTTATCAATAAATGAATGACAGGTATAAAGAGGAAGAGCAAAACAAAAGTACACAAGAGACAGTAATAATGAAAATGAATTAGACATGGTTATACACTGTTATGGCTGATGCACCCTCTATAGATGGCAAATTGCTCATGTAGGCTACATAATTATGTATTTTCCAGCAGTGCACGAGTGTCTGGAGTGATAAACAAGGCAACAACAAAAAGTGGCATAACTGATTGGAAAATAAGCCAATAACTGGATAAAGCATCAACATCAAGAATCAGCTAAAATGAAGATGGCACAAAAACATAGTCAAAGCATCAAGGATAATATATTATTCAAAGAAAAAGAATTTTTTAAAAAATATCACACAATCTACAATCTATGAAGGATAACTGCTCTCTACTAAACCAAATAATAGTCATATAGAGTTGTTTCCCTTCTAAAAGAAACATTATCATCAGAAGAATATTCCCAAAGCACATGAAAAAATAATAAGCCCTGGTTTGACCAGGCATGTAGACTTAGCAGAGAAAAATACAATAAAAAGAGAAATGCTTAAATATGAACAATAGAAATGACAAAAACCTCCAGTTAATGAAAACAGCTTGTCGACAATACAAAGCCACAGTAAGAAGAGCTGAAAAAAGACATAAAAGAGACATGATTGACAGTTTAAAAACAATGAAATCCCATGATCCCCCAAAATACTGGTCTATAATAAATAGAAAAAAAACAAAATGCAGTGATAACACCCCCATTAAAGAAACTTGAAGAGCACTTCAAAGATCTCTGCAAAAACAATGTGGATATCCAGCAGAATCAAGCCCAGGATGAAGAAATTAACAGACTGTTAGGAGACTTAACCGAAACAGATGAAGCAAGAACAATACTAAATGCAAACTTCTCAATGGCAGAGCTCCGCGCTGTCATTAAAAAGTTAAGGAATAATAAAGCGCCTGGAATAGATGGAATTATTAATGAACAATATGCTCTACTTTTGAACAGTTAAACCATTTCTGGTGCATACTGTTCAATAAGATTTTGGAAACAGGAGTAATTCCCAGATGAATGGCTAACTGGTGTTATCATCCCTATTTATAAAAACAAAGTAGACAAAAGTGACCCAAACAATTACAGAGGAATCACTTTGTTGTCGTGTAGTGCTAAATTCTTTACTGCTAAAACTTAATGAGAGGTTGTCAACATATACTGAGACCCCTAAACATTCTCTCAAAAATCAAGCTGGATTTAGACCTAATCATTCCACTACAGATCACATATTTGTTTTAAAATGTTTAAATGATCTCATAAGGAACAGAAAAAAGAAGCTATTTTGTGCTTTTGTGGACTATGAAAAGGCTTTTCGACAAAGTGTGGCATAATGGTTTATGGATAAAACTTATAAGATCAGGTATTGGTGGCAAAGTTTTTAATGTAATTAGAAATATGTATAAAGGAATTGTCTCTTGTGTTTCTTCAAAGGGTTGGTGTCAGAGGCATTTTCTGTCCACCAAGGTGTCCGACAAGGTGAAAACTTGTTCCCGTTACTTTTTGCTCTTTATGAAAATGATTTAGAATCCTACCTGATCCAAAAAGGCTGCACTCCAGTTGACATAGGACTTGATTTTGATGACAGAATCTCAGAGTACCTAAAAGTGTTGTTGATATATATACGCTGATGATACTGTAATATTTGCTGACTCTGAGGAAAACTCAGAAAGCACTCTATGAATTAGAGGCTTACGCAGTGAATGGAAACAAAAATCAATTGCTCCAAAAACTAAAGTAATGACATTTTGTGGTAGAAAAACACACAACCAGTATCCCTTTACACTAAATGGAAATATGCTGGAACATGTATGAAATTTAAATATCTGGGACTGACGTTTAATTTCAATGGAAAATTCAATGTAACTGTTAAACAATTAAAAGACCAGGCAAGACGGCAATGATGGCCCTATTAAGAAGAAGCAGACAGCTTCAGCTCCCAATCTCCTGTCAGCTTGACTTGTTTTAACTCACTGGTGTTGCCAGTACTGACATATGGCTGTGAAGTCTGGGGTAATAGTTGTACTGATATAGCTGAATCATTACATCTGGAATACTGCAAATATATCTTACGATTTAAAAAAGAGTACCCCTAACTGCTTTATAAAATGGTGAAACAGCCGTTTCCCTTTGTTTATACACATTTACAGCCGTAAAGATAAATTTTGGCACAAATTGTCTGTGACCCAAGTAAAAAAAACTCACCCATTATGCCCAACACTGACAGAATTTTAATTTTAAATACAAAAAAAATTGGATCAAAATTAAACAATACTTATGAAAAGGATACCCTTTGTATGGCAAAAACCCACATTCGGGGGTTACAGATGGCTGAAAAATAACCGCCGAAATTAAAGAATTAAATGCAAAAAGGGGAAAACTGTCGGATGCCGAAGGCCAAAACACATTTTTGTAAACACCAGATACCTTTTTAAACCCCCCTTTGGGGACCCTCCCCCACTGTTGTCACCTTCCATTTAAAAATCAGAACTATAATAAATAAACCCCAAATAAGAAAGAAATAAAAAATTTACCACATTGAAAGATTTTGTACTCTGGGGACAAAACCGCTTGGGTGATGAATACACTTTTTTATGGAATGCCCAGCATTGCAAATTTCCCAATAATATTTATGGTATTCCCCCAAACCCCCAAACTTTTAAAAATAATCCAAATGAAAAGGGGAAACAGGAAAAATTACAATTTTTTGCAAAATTCTTAAAAAAAAGACTAAAAAATTTTTTTTTAATTTTTTCTTCTCATAAATCGTGCAACCTAACCATGATGTACATATTGTATTGAAACAGCCCATAAAATTTTCTAGTCATGTTTCATTGTCTAACTGTTTCATTGTACACACTACTGAAGTGTGACTTTCTCCCCTCTCTAGCCCTGATTTGTAAACAGAGAGAGAGAGAGAATAGCCATGTATTTTTCTGTGTTCTTGAAGGATTGTTTATTCTTGTGAAAATGTGTTCTTTTATTATAATTTTTATGTTGATAAATATGATTGTTATTGTCCCTTTTGGCACATGTTTTGCTCTATCCTCTTGATACCATCATTGTTTTCGCAAAAAATTCTACTCTTTGTTTCTCTGTAACTCAAGGAGTCACCAGGAAACCAAACACTGTGATTGTAAATGTGTGAACTAGCTTCTTGGTCAGATATAAGGGAAACAACTCGATATGACTGTCTATAAGTGCATTTTATCCTTCGTAGATTTTTGATGATGTATAATTTTTCCCCCTCCGGGAATGATTGTATTACTTATAATGTTTTGTTTCTGTTTCCTTGCCCCTTCTTCTTTATAGCCTGATACTGATGTTGATGCCTTATCCAGTTATTGTCTCATTTTCCAACCATTTTTATGGAACTTTTTGTTGTTACTCCTCTTTAAACCACTCAGACACCAGTGCATAGGAAAGTACACATGTAATTTGCCCATCTATATATAGCGCATTGGCCATAACAGTAAAATAACCATGTCTATTTCATTTTCATAAATATTGTCTCTTGTGTACTTTTGTTTTGCTTTTTCCTTTTATACCCGTCTTCATTTATGATATGCATGTTTTTTGTTTCTCTATAGCTCAAAAGATTTTAAGGGAATAAAAATATTGTGAATTGTGGAATTGGAAAAAAACCCGAGTAAGATGGGGGGATTAAAAGTCAATGTAGTTTTCTACACTCAAATAATTGATATGAAAAATAAAATAAAAATACCCTAAAAAATAATAAATGAGATAAAATAATCACGAAGATTACACATGACAATAGACAGCTGTATTAGGATTAATTAAATTTACGAAAGGGCAGATGCATTACGACTGAGAATATAGAACAGAAGATGGATATAACTTCATCAAAACCAACAGAAACAAATCAATTCAACTGTAAGGGATATAATTATTCAGATTGGGAGAGAGAGAGGGGGGGGAAAAGAGAGAGAGAGAGAGAGAGAGAGAGAAGAGAGGGGAAAAGAAAGAGGGGAGAGAGAGGAGAGAGAGAGGAGAGAGAGAGAGAGAGAGGAGAGAGGGGAGAGAGAGAGAGAAAGAGAGAAAGGAGAGAGAGAAGAGAAAGAGAAAAAGAAAAGAGAGGAGAGAGAGAGAGAGGAGGGGAAAAGAAGAGAGAGAGAGAGAGAGAGAAGAGAAGAGAGGGAGGGAGGAGAAAAGAGAGAGAGAGAGGGGGAGAGAGAAGAGATTTTGAGGGTTTCATTGTTTATATTCGAAGGATAAGGGAAATAAAGACATCTTTGTGATTTTTCATCCATCCCCCCATGTGTATGCATTTTTGTAAATGTCATCTGTTCCCACCGACACACGATGGCCCTATTCTTACGAAAAGCGGAACAGGATTTAACGTGTACGTAAGGTGTTCTGCGTACGTTCGCACACGGGGCCTCGGTTTAAAGTCTCATCCGAAGGACTTTTTGGGAGAATGGAGTCAGCACTGATTTTAACTCTAGGAGAAAAATCTCCCGAAACCGGACTCGAACCTGGGTCGTAAATTGCGAGCGTAATGTTCTGACCATATGGCTATCCTAAAATAATAAAAAAAAAAAATAAAAATAAAAAAAAGAGAAGAAGAGAGAAGAGGGAGAAAGAGAGAGGGGGGGAGAGGGGAGAGGAAAGGGGGAGAGAGAGAAGGGGAGAAAAGGAGAGAGGGGAGAAGGGGAGAGAAAACAAAAAACAAACAAACTTGAATGTGGGGTTTTAAGCAACAAGACAACACCTAAAAGCTCTGGACAGCACTCATACTCCAAATGCTTTTTCCCTTTCAACAAACAGGCAAAAAAAAAACCATTTTAAAACCCAAAGAGCCCAAAAAAAACCCTTTTTAAAAAAAGTCAGACCCCCAAATTTTTCATCGAGGGCAAAAAATTTCCCAAAACTTTGGGGGGGGGGTTTTTTTTGGGGAGTATTGCGTTAAAGGGTTTTGGGTTTTTTTTTTTAAAAACAAAAAAAAACAGATGCCCCCCAAGGGGTTACCCCCCCCAAAGTGCAGGGAAATTTATTCAAACGCTAAGGGAAAAATTTTAAAAAAACCCAAACCCCACATTTGGGGGAGGTTTTTAAAAAAATTATCAAGGCACCGACCCAGCAAAAATGACTGGCACGGGGGACGGGGAAAAAAAAGGGACTCTGGATCAATACGCTGGCGGGGGGGGAACCCCCCCCGTTAAAACCCCCGGCGGTAGGCCCCCAAAATTTGAAAGGGGGAAATTTTCCCCCTCCCCCAAAAATTTCGGGGGAAATGACCCCCAAAACCTTTTTAAAAAAAGGGGTTTAAACCTTTCCCAAACCATTTAAAAAAAAAATTCCGGGGGTATTAAATTTTAAAAAAAAAAAAATATGGGGAACACCCCCCCAGGGTTTTTGGGAAAAACCCTTAACATAAAATTTTGGGGATTTTTTTTTTTTTTTTTTTTTTTTTTTTTTTTAAAAACAAAATGATGGGGGGGAATTTTTTTAAATTTTTTTTTTAAAAAATTAAGCCCCCTTTTTTAAAAAAATTAAAAAGGGGGCCCTTGGCCCCCGGGGTTTTTTTTTTAAAAAATCACTTTTTTTTTTTAAAATTTTAGTGCTCACGTTTTTTGGGGGGGAAGTTTTGGGGGGGTTTTAAGGTAAGTTTTAAAAATCCCTTTGCATTTTTGCCCTTTGTTTGGGGAAATGGGGAACCAATGTTAGGGCGGGCGAATTTTCAATGTTACAAGTTTTTATTAGAAAAAAACCCCATTGGATTTTTAAAAAAAAGGGGAAAAAAAACCAGGGGGGGTTTTAAAAAACCAAGTCCAGAATTTGGGGGGGTTTTGGTGAGGGGGGGACCCCCTCAGGGGTCGGGGGCCCCCTTCCCCCTTTCCCCCCCCAGTTTTTTTTTAAGCAGGGGTTTTGGCGTGGCCCCCAAAGGGGGGTTTGGGAAAAACTGTTTGCCCCCCTTTTGGCTTCACCCCCACCCCCCTAGTTCCCCCGGGTTTAAAAAAAGGGTTTTCCCTTTTTCCCCCTTTTTTGGGGAAATCGGGGAATTTTACATTAGGGGGGAAGAGGAGGGGGGGCGCCCGCCCCCCTCACTATGCTCCCCCCAGAAAAGGGCGGGGGTTTCCCTTTTTTTTCCCTTTCCCCCCCCCTTAGCCCCCGGGGGTTTTAGGGGGCCCCCAAAAAAACCTTTTTTTTAAACCTTTTCCTGAAAAATTTAGGGATTTTTCTCAAAAATTTAATGATTCCCCAAAAAAAATTAAAAAAATTTTGCAAAAGTTTTTTTTTTTTAAAAGAAAAAAGTGATAGGGGTTTGTACAAACTTTTTTTTCGTTTCAGGGTTTTGAGACCCCCCAAAGGGGAAAAATCAAAGGAAAAATTTTTTTTGAAAAAAGGGGCCCGTTTTGGCTTTTTAAGGGAAAGGTTTACCCCCCTTTAAACCCCCCGGGGGAAAAATGCGCGGGGGATTGAAAAAAAGGTTGTTTTTTTTGGTTTTTGGGTTTTTGTTTTTTGTGTTTTGGTGCGGGGGTGTACTTGCCCTTTGCATCCCCCCCTTTTCCTTGTAGGGGGTGCACCCACAAACATGCAGCAACCACGCACCCCCCAAAGGGGGGGGGGGAAAAAAAAAACCCCCTTTTTTTTTTTTTTTTTTTTTTAAAAAACACTGGCAAAAGTTTAAAGGGGAAATAAGGGAAAAAAGCAAAAAAAAATTTCTTTTGGTCAACTCCCCCCCCAGGGTGTAAAATTTTAAATTTATTTATTTATTTTTTTTTTTTTTTTTGGGTTTTTTTATTCCCATTTTATTTTTTTTTATTTGGGGAAAAAGGGGAAAAAAACCCTCATGTGAAATTTTATATCTAGTCCCCTTTTGGTCGGCAGTTTTTAAAAAATTTTGGTTTTTCCCTTTTCCCAAAAACCAAAAACAAAATTTGGGCCTACCCCCCCTTTAAAAGGGGAAAAATTTGGGGTTTTTTTCAACTTGTGCGAAAGATGTTTTTTGGGGGGCGTTCGCACCCCCGGGGCCTGGGGCTCGTTATTTTTAAAACCCAAGGACTTTTGTAGGGGGAGTGGAGTGGGGAAATGTTTTTAAAACCCCCTAGGGAAAAACCCCCCTTTTATTTTTTTATTTTATTTTTTTTTCATCCCATTTTATGCCCACGGGGTTTTCCCTTTTTGTAAAATTTTGGGGGCTCTCTCCCTGGAGAGAACAATTACCAAAAGTACGGGCCCCCCCTTTCTTTTTTTTTTTTTTTTTTTTCCTGTCTGAAATTTTTTTTTTTCCCCAATTCCCGAAGGGGCTTTTTTCTAAAAAAATTTTGCCAGAAAAAAACCCCTCTTGTTGACGGGGGGTTCTTTTACGTACGCTTTTTTAAATTAAAATTTTTAACAACGGGCCCTGGGTTTTTTGTCCCCCCCCAAAAGGATTTAGCACCCGAAACCATTTCATGGTCTAAGGGAAGGGGGGAAATTTTTTTTTTGGGGGCCCCAAAAAAAAAAAGGTTTTTTCGAACCTGAGCCCGGCAGATCGGGAAAGCAAAATTGGGATCACTTCCCCCCGGGGGGGAAAAACCCAAAAGCCCCCTTTTTGGGGTTGGGGGTTCTTAAAACATCTTTTGATTGGAAAAATCTCGGAAAAAGGGTTTAAACCCTTTTCCCCTTTTTTTTTTTTGGGATTGGGGTTTTGTGGGGGGGGGTGAAAAACCGATAAAAAATATTGCCCACAACTAAAATAATACAAAAAGGGGACTGAGATAAAAAAACCCCCACATGAGTGTTTAAAAAACCCGGGGGCGGGACCCACCCCCCCCCAAAAAAGCCCTTTTCGGATGGGGTTTTTTAAAAAACCCGGAACCCCCGTTGCGAACAAAAGGCAAAAAACTTTTTCCCCCTTTAAAAAAATCCGTTTCCCCTTTTTTTTTTAAAAGGGGGCCCCCAATCTTTGGGGGCCCGGGGGGGAAAAGAAAAATTTTTTTTAAAAAAAACGGGAAAAACCCCGGGGAAGGATTTTAAAAAAAAAAAGCACAAGGTGTTTTTTCCCCTTAAAACCCCGATTTTAAAAAAAAAAAATAGTTTAAATAATAAATCCCCCCCATTACCTCGATAAAAAAGAAAAAAAAAAAAAAAATTTTAAAAATTTTAAAAAAAAAAAAGGGGGGCCCCTTTTCAATTTGGGGCCCCAAAGTGGGAAAGACGGGGGAGCGGGAGGGGGGGGAGTTGATAGTGATAGAGGGGGGCCCATGGAATGGGGGGAAAACCCCCACTGAAGGCTCCCAAAAAAAAGTCCGCATACCCCGGCTTTTTTGGGTTTAAAAAACCTTTTTCACCCATAAAACCCCCGTGGGGTTTAATTTTTGTGTGTGTGGGGGGTTTTATGTGTTTGTTTTTGTATTTTTGGTCCAAACACATTCATATATTTATTTTATATTTTTATATATTTTTATATATTATATTTGGGGTGTTGTTTTGTAAAAAAATTTAAATTTTCCCTATTTTTAAAAATTTAAATTTTAGAAGTTAGTTAAAATGGGATAATGGGGTTAGAAGATAGATAGAAAGATAGATAAAAAAGATGTAGATAGATAGAAAAAAAAGGGACTGAAAAAATAGGAGTTTAGATGGGAAGGGGAGGGGAAGGAAAAGGAGGAGAGGAAAAAGGGAAAGGGGAAAAGAAGGGGGAGGGGAAAAAAGGAGAGGAGAGGGGGGGAGAGGGGGAGAAGGGAGAGAAAAGAGGAAAAGGAGAGGAGAGGGGGATCGGGGTATTTTTTAAAAAAATTTTGTGAAAGTGTGTAGTGGGCAATACTTCGTCCCTCTATCCAGTGTTTTTAAAAAAAATTTTGGGGGTCGTTTTTGAAAAAAACAAAAACCCCCAAAAAAAATTTATCCCCCAACCTGTCTTCATGTTTAAAAAAAATTTTGGGCTATTATTTGCAATTCGAAACCCCCTTTTTCCCAAAAGGGGGAAAAAATAAAAAACCCCCCATTTTCCCCTT
Organism: Stramonita haemastoma; assembly: GCA_030674155.1. Classification (NCBI taxonomy): domain Eukaryota; kingdom Metazoa; phylum Mollusca; class Gastropoda; order Neogastropoda; family Muricidae; genus Stramonita; species Stramonita haemastoma. The sequence goes on along the minus strand of JASPKP010000424.1, from coordinate 30,911 downwards.
ATTCTTTGGGGGTTTGGGCAAATTGCAATTCTTTTTTTTGGGTGGTTGCCACATCTACCCAAATCTTCCAACTTTTTTAAAAAAACCTCTGCAGCCCCCACTGGCCCTGAAAGAAAAAATCTGAACAAAAATTTCTCCCTTTTGCAATCTTTTTCCCCTGGCGGGGCCCGGGCCCAGGGGGGGTTTCCCACAAAACGTCTCTTGTTAAAAAATGTCCCCCCCAAAAAAAGCACCCCCCCCTTCCTCGTGAATTTTTTCATTTAAAAACCTTTTTTCCCTTTCCCCCCCCCTCGGTTTTCTTTTTCCCTTTTTTAAAAAAATTCCCGTTTTTTTAAAAAAAATTTTGTTGGCCCCCGCTCTTTTCCTATTTTTGGTCCAAAAAATTGGAATGACCCCCCTCCCCCCCCTTCGGCAAAAGCCTACTTTTAAAACTTTTAAAAAAAACCCCCCAAAAACACATTTGGTTTAAAACCCTAAGTTTTTTTCCCCCTTTTGTTTTCATCCCCCATTTTTTTCCCCCCCTTTTTAACAATTGAAATTCCATTCCCCCTGTAAAATTTTTAAAAAACCCCTTATAAGTGGGGTGGGTGGTTTTGTGGGGGTTTTGTGTGTGTGTGGGGGTTTTGTGGGGTGTGTTTTTGTGTGGGGGGGGTGTGTGTGTTGTGTGTGGGGTTTTGTGTGTGTGTTTCGTGTTTTGTGGGGTTTTTGCGCGCGCCCCCCCCTGTTGTTTTTTGAATTTGCTAGATTATTTTTTGGGGCTTTGGGGGGGTTTTTTTTTGAGGGCCCGGTGAAGTGGTTTTTTTTTTTTTTTACAAGATAAAGCGTATAAAAATTCAAATTTTATTATTTTTTTTTTTTAAATTTTTATTATTTTTTATTATTATTATTAAGTTTTTGTGTGTGTGTTGTTGTTTTTTGTCGGTGTTTTTGAAAAAAAAAAACCCAAGGGATTTATGTTTAGTTTTTTCAAAAAACCCGGGGAGAAAAACAAAAATGTTGGGGGATGTGTGGTTTTTTAAAAAAAAAATCCACCCCTTTTTTTAATGTTTTAAAAACTTAAAAAAAACCCAAAACTGAAATTTTGGAAAAGTTTTTGGTAGTTTTTTGGGGGGGTTGGGGGGGCTGGTAAATAAGCTGTTTTTCTACCACTGTTGCTGAACGGGCTGAGAAAAGAAACCCCGTTTTTGTAAGGGGTTTTGGGGATGGGGGTTGGGGAAAAATCCAGACTAGAAAAAACCCAAATCTGTTTTTTTTTTTTCCCCAGTTAAAAAAACTGCTGTTTGGGTTTGTGTTGTTAAAACCAGAGCCCCTGCTTGTTAAATTTTTAAAAAATTTTTTTTTTTTTAAAACCCGAAAATTCTGTTTATGAATCCAGGACCCCCTTGGGTTTTTAAAATCGGGGTTTTTTTGAACCCCGAGACTGGGGGGCTTTGAATTCAAAAAATTTAAAAATTTTTTTTTAAAAACCAAAAAAGGGTCTTTTTTTTTAAATTTTAAAAAACTATTTTTTTTAAAAATTTAAACCCCAAAAAAAAAGTTTATTAAACCCCCGGAAAAAAGGGGGGGTTTTTTTTAAAACCGAACAATGTTTTAAATTTGGGGAAACCCAGAGCAATGGTTTCCCCGAATTCAAAGCAATTTTTTTTTTTTGAATTCGAGAAATTTTTTTTTTTGAAAAATTTAAAAGGAAAATTTTTTATTTAAATAAAAAGGAAAAATTTGTTTATTTTAATCCGGGCAATGTTTTTTTTAAAACCAGGGAAATTTTGGGGGTTTTTTTGAACCCCAAAAAAAAAATCTGTTTTTTGAATCCAGAGCAATGTGTTTACTAAATTCCCAAACAATTTTTTTTTTTGGGGAAATTCCCCAAACAATGTGTTTTTTTAATTTTAAAAAAAAATTTTTTTTTGGGAAAATTTCCGGGGGGGAAACTTTTTTAATTTAACCCCGGAAAAAGTTTTTTTTAAAAAACCCAAAAGCAATGGTTTTTTTGAAAAAAAATTTAAATTTTTATTTTTTAAAATCAAAGCAGTCTGTTTTTGACTATACCATAACACACCCCCTGACACCATCCCATGACTCATTCCATGACACATTCCACATGACACATTATGACCCTTACCACAAATACATCTATTGACACTACCCCCGGACACATCTATTGACACATCCCAGTGCAAAAGAGAGGTTTTTTTTCAAAATGTGATATTTGTTAAAAAAAGGATTTTGATTATCTTCAACTGACCTAACTTTACTGAAGAAAAAACGTGGGCTACAATTTTATTTAAAAGGCCAAATGTTTTGAAATGTAATTTTATTTCTAATTGCCAAAAAAAAAAAAACAACAAAAAAAAAAACAACCTTTTTTATTTAGTTTATTTTTTTTTCACAATAATAGTAAAAGCATTTGGGACTATGCTCAAAGCGATAATGCCCTAAAAGCAACGTCTTTAATTCTCACTTATTCTTTTTGCTCTTGTTTTTCATTTTACCCCCAATGCTTGTTACGTTTTTAATACATTAACCCCAAAATACTGCCTTTTGACAATTCAAGGGTGCTCCATCTGTTTTTCTTCAATCTTTTATTTCGAGGATAAGGGGATTAGGCGCTATTTGCATTTTTACATAAATCCCTGTGTGCTTGCGGTTGTAAATTTTGTCACCGTTCCCACCGGCACACAGTGCTTACTTTTCAAAGGCGGAACGTGTACGCAAAGTACTGGGGTTGCATTTGCACACGGGACCTTTGGTTATAGTCCCATACAAAAAAAATCTCATGTTTTGGTTGGTTATATGCAATATGTAACCGTTCATATCATTGTACTAGGGTTTGAAATAAAATTGCCCTCCCTTGCTTTGCCCTGCTTTGGGCCTTCCCTTTCCCTACCCTACCATTCCTTACCCTACCTTACCCTACCTTACCCTACCTTTCCCTCCCTCCCTACCCTACCCTACCCCACCCTACCCTACCTACCCCACTCTACCTACCTTAACCCTTACCCTTTTACCATAACCCTTACCCTTCCCTACCTTCCCCCTACCTACGCTATCCTACCCTACCCTCGCTATTTTACCTTGCCTTTTGCCTTACCCTGACCTGCCCTAAATTCCCTGCCTTGCCTTGCCTTGCCTTCCCCTTCCCCCGCCTTGCCCTGCCCGGCTTTGCCTTGCCTTGCCCTACCGCCCCGTACCTTGCTTTACCCTGCCTTGCCTTGCTGTACCCTACACTATCCATCCTATCCTACCTTCCCTTGCCTTGCCTTGCCTTACCTTGCCCTACCTGCCCTGCTTTGCCTTGCCTTTGCCTTGCCTTGCCCTCCCTTGCCTTGCCCCTGCCCAGTTTTGCTTTGCCTTGCCCTACCGCACTGTACCTTGCTTTACCTTGCCTTGCTCTACCCTACACTGCCTATCCTCTTGCCTTGCCTTACCTCCCCTTTGCCCTACCTTACCCTGCCTTGCCTTCCCTTGGGCCTTGCCTTGCCATGCCTTCCCCCTGCCGCTTTGCCTTGCCTTGCCTTGCCTTACTTTTGCCCTGCCCCGCCCCGCCCCGCCCTGCCTTGCCCTCCTTTGCCCTGCCCTGCCCTGCCTGTTTTTTTGCCTTGCCTTTTCCCTTTTCCTTAATTTCCTTCTTTTTTTTTTTTCTCTCATCACCCAGCTTGACCACCGCAGAGGCAGGGACTGATGAAAAGGAGATCATGGAGCTGTGTGCCAGCGCCTGGCTACCTGGCTACGCCTACTCCAGTTATTACTCCAGGTAAACGAGTGTGTGTGTGTGTGTTTTATTTCATTATTATTTTTAAACAAAAATTCTTTTATATCGAGGATAATGGGATAAGCATTCTTGTGCTTTTTTTTTTTTACATCCAGTCCCGTGTGTATGCAGTTTTGTAAATGTCATCTGTTCCCACTGGCACACGATGGCCTACTCTTACGAAAAGCGGAACGTGTGCTCAAGATGTTCTGCGTGCATTCGCACACGGAACTTCGGTTTATAGTCTCATCCGAAGGACTTTTGGGGAGAGTGGAGTCAGCACTGATGTTAACTCCAGGAGAAAAATCTCCTCGACCGGAATCGAACCCGAGTCGTCAAATTGCCAGCGCAATGTTCTGACCACTAGGCTATCCGTCCCCCGTGCGTGCGTGCGTGCGTGCGTGCGTGCGTGCGTGTGTGTGTGTGTGTGTGTGTGTGTGTGTGTGTGTGTGTGTGTGTGTGTTGTGTGTGTGTGTGTGTGTGTGTGTTGTGTAAGTGTGTGTGTGTGTGTGTTTATATGTGTTGTTTATTTGTGTATGCTATTAGTTTTTTAAAACATAAACTGCTTAAATTACTCAATACCCGAAAATTTCTGTCTTTGTCTTTGCTTCTGTCTCTGTCAGTCTGTCTCTCTGTCTATTTACCTCTGTCTCTCTGACTCTCTGTCTGTCTGTCTGTCTCTCTCTCTCAACACATGAGTACTTATTCCACGATCCTCGGAATACAAGAATTGTACAAGCAAGCAAACAAGAAACAAGCAGACAAACAAACGAACAAACTAACAAAATCTTCCTCCTACTCTCACTCTCTCTCTCCTCTCTAACTTCTCTCTCTCTCTCTTCTCTCTCCTCTCTCTCTCTCTCTTTCTCTCTCTCTCTTCTTCTCTCTCTCTCTCTCTTCTCTCTCTCTCTCTCTCTTCTCTCTTCTCTCTCTCTCTCTCTCTCTCTCTCTCTCTCTCTCTCTCTCTCTCTCTTCTCTCTCTCTTCTCTCTCTCTCTTTTCTTCTCTCTCTCTCTCTCTCCTCTCTCTCTCTCTCTCTCCTCTCTCTCTCTCTCTCTCTCTCTCTCTCTCTCCTCTTCTTTCACTGTCACACACCATGCCCTGGTCTCTCACCTCCTTCCCTCCTATCCTCTATATATCTACTGTGGTCAGCCCCAGCCTACAAACCAACACCACCACCAGCACTGGCACCACAACCACCAGTACCAGCAGCAGCAGCAGCAGCAACAGCATCGTAGCAGAGTACACCAGCAGCAAGTACAGTGGAGGAGACACAGTAACCTGGGATAGCATCTCAGCTTCGGTACAGCAGCAGCTGCAACAGGAAACTGATCTCTGGGGCAGATTTGACTCCAGCTTCGGCTATGGATCCTGGCCGAAAGAGACTGTTGTGGACGCCAAATCTAGCTCGTTGGAGGCTCTGAATTCTACGCCTATCGTGGCGACATGGGGGTACCCAACTAAGTATTAGTTAGTATAGTGGGACGGGGATAGCTCAGGGGTCAGAGCACGCTCTTCCCCCCCCCCCTCCCCTAAGCTAAGGTTTAATTAAGCAGCATCGAGCTTGCTTACTACGTGGATGGGTGGACCGTTTGTGCGCGCCTGGGTTTCGGTACAGTCCTCCCCCCCCCCCCCCCAAATTCACCCAGCTGTAAATGGGTACCTGCTCTCTTGAGGGGTCAGGGAAGGTAAAGCAGCGAAGGAGAGGAGAGATGGGCGCCGCCCTCAATATGATGGCCCCTAGAGAAGTTGAGGTCTCTGATGCCTCGCTCCTGTACGACCACATACTTAGGTTATGGGACACCTTTACCTTTTTTTTTTTTTTTTTTTTTTTTAGATGAATAGATAAATCAATAGTTCAAGAGATTGATGGATACAGATGTAGTTAGATCGACAAACAGCCAGATAGATAGATAGATAGATAGATAGATAGATAGATAGATAGATAGATAGATAGATAATTGTGTGGATGGGTAAATAGATAGATAGATAAATAAATAGATAGAGAGATAGAGAGATAGATGATAGATAGATAGATAGATAGATAGATAGATAGATAGATAGATAGATAGTTGTGTGGATGGATAACTAGGTAAACAGTTAGATAGATAGATAAACAGATAGATAAATTGACAGATAGACAGATAGATAGATGGAAAAGTAGATAGATAGATAGATAGATAGATAGATAGATAGATAGATAGATAGATAGATAGATAGATAGATAGATAGATAGATAGATAGATAGATAGATAGATAGATAGATAAGTGTTGATTAAAAGCAATACACAAACCGGTCTGAATGGAAAAAAAATCATCAGTTAATCAACAAGTCAATCAATCAATCTATCAACCGATCAATCCATCGACTGATCAATCAATCAATCAATCACAAAAAAATTATTCAACCATTTGGACAATCAGAGACTGTGGAATTCATAAAGCAGATGTGGCTGCAATTCTAACACCACTGTTAGTATGTTTGCTTGTTTATATATTCACATGTTGTCACAGTGATTGTTTGTTTGCTTATCTATTCATTTGTTATTATGACTGTTTGTTTCTTTGCATTTTACGCTCGGAAAATAAACCTTTTTATTATCACAATTGCAGTGTTAATTTTGTTACGCTAAGCCCCCTCATCTCTATCTCTGTCTGTCTGTCTGTCTGTCTGTCTGTCTGTCTGTCTGTCTGTCTGTCTGACTGTGTTTCTGTGTTTCTGTCTGTGTTTCTGTCTGTCTGCCTGTCTGTCCGTCTGTCTGTCTGTCTGTCTCATTCTCTCTCTCTTTCGAACTGTCTGTCTGTCTCTGTCTGTCTGGCTGGCTGGCTGTCTGTCTCTCTGTCTGTTTGTTTGTCTCTCTTTCTCTCCTGTCTATCTCCGATCCCCCATCTCTCTCTCTCTGTCTTTCAAATGCAGGCCAGGCAGTGTCTTAATTCCCGTGGTGTATAAATATATATATGTCACCTCACCTTCACCTTCACCTGTCCCTTAGTCCCGTGGACCGTGGGGGCACAACTGAAGATTCTGCAACCAGCCTCCTCCACTCATATGCAGAAGATCAAACATGCACGTTAAAGATCTTGTAAATTTATGTCAGCGTTCACTGGGTTACGGAAACCCTAACATAGCCTACCCAGTATACATCCCAAAGGTCGGAGTAGCCCGACTTACTTGACTTATGCCTATTTTTTTCACAATTCACAATAGTTTATTCCCTTTAACTTTTTTTAGCTATAGAGAAACAAAAAGCATGCATATCAATAAACAAATAATGGGTATAAAGAATGAATTCCCTGGGGAACAAAGGGCCGCAACAACACCCCTCCAACGGACTCAGTTCTGGGAGATCCTCTTCAGCTCGATCCACGTCATTCCGGCTGCCTTAGTCTCTGCTTCAATGCTTCTGCTCACACCTTTCCTAGGCCTACTGCAAATCAGACAGTTTCGTTCGCGATGGGTACTTTCGTTTCGGCATTTCCTCGTGGGAGTAATCGTTCTTACAGCCCTTCAAAATCAAATTATGTTTTGCTTTCCTCTTGATAGCCATCATTCATTCCCAGATATGTCTACTCTTTGTTTCTCTGTAGCTCAGAGGAGTCAACAGGAATGAAACATTGTGAATTGTAAAAGTGTAAACTGGCTTCTCAGTCAGGTATAAGGGAAACAACTGTATATGACTCTATCTCTGTAGTAGAGTGCAGTTATTCTTCGTAGATTGTTGATGGTGTGATAATTTCCCCCCCCCTCTCTTTGAATGATCGTATTATTTGTAATGCTTTGACTATGTTCCTTGCCCCTTGAATGGGAATAAAATATTGTGAAACTTGTGAAACAATTCATAATAGAGTATTCCCGTTAACTCTTTTGAGCTATAGAGAAACAAAAAAAAGCATGCATAGCAATACATGAATGACGGGTATAAAGAGGAAAAGCAAAAAAAAAAGTACACAAGAGACAGTAATAATGAAAATGAATTAAACATGATTATACACTGTTAGGGCTGATGCCCCCTCTCTATAGATGGCAAATCACTCATGTACTTTCCCCGAAGTGTACCAGTATCTGGAGTGATAAAAGAGAGAGAGCAACAACAAAAAGTTGCATAACTGATAGGAAAATGAGCCATTAACTGGATAAGGCATCAACATTATGAATCAGGCTATATGAAAAAGGGACAAGAAACATAGTTAAAGCATCAAGAATAATATATTCATTCAAGGAGAGAGAATGAATACAATATTATCACACCGTCTACGAAGGATAACTGCTCTCTACTAAAAAAAAAAGTCATATAGAGTTGTTTCCCTTCTACCAGACCCAGAATCTCAGAGTACCTAAAAGTGATTTTTAAAAATTTATTATTATTATTATTTTTTTTATACACCCATGATGATACCGTTATATTTGCTGACTCTGAGGATACACTTCAGAAAGCACTCTAAGAATTAGAGGCTTACTGCAGTGAATGGAAACTAAAAATCAATTGCTCCAAAAGTAATGCCATTTTGCAGTAGAAAAACAAACTACCAGTATCCCTTCACACTAAATGGAAATATGCTGGAACATGTTTGTGATTTTAAATATCTGGGACTGACATTTAATTTCAAATAAAAAATTAAATGTAGCTGTTAAACAATTAAAAGACCAGGCTAGACAATGGCGCTTTTGAGAAAAAGCAGACAGCTTCAGCTCCCAATCTCCTGTCAACTTGACTTGTTTAACTCACTGGTGTTGCCAGTACTGACATATGGCTGTGAAGTCTGGGGTAATAGCTGTGCTGATATAACTGAATCATTACATCTGGAATATTGTAAATATATCTTAGGACTAAAAAAGAGCTATATATCCAGGGCTTAACGTCCTATTGGGTCACCCCATGTGGGACATTGGCTGTTGATATGCTGATATTGGAAAAAAAGAACAGTACTCCTAACTGCTTTATACATGGCAAAAAAGGTCGTCTCCCTTTGTTTATACACATTTACAGCAGTATGGTAAAATTTTGGCACAAATTGTCTGTTGATCCAGGTAAAAAATACTCAGCCATTATGCTTCAGACACTGACAGAATGTTTCAATTTTCAAATACATAAAAATGATTGGCTATGCAAAATTAAACAGATACTTGATGGGTAATTATCCACAGTCAGTGTCTACAGCATGGCTGATAACTAACCTGTCTCAGAGACTTAAACATAGTTATATGCAAAAATGGGTAGAAAACTGTTGAGACTGCCAGAAGGCCAACAACTACACTTTGTATAAGCACCAGATATCCTTTGAACCGTACTTAGACAGCCTACCACTGTGCTACAGCCTGTCCATGTTAAAAATCAGAACTAGTAATCATAAACTGCCAATAGAGAAAGGAAGATATGTAAATTTACTACATAATGAAAAACTCTGAACTATGCGTGACGTGAAGGCTTTCACAAATTCGCACAATTGAGTATTCCCATTAACTCTTTTGAGCTATAGAGAAACAAAAAGCATGTATATCAATAAATGAATGGGGTTATAAAGAGGAAGAGCAAAACAAAAGTACATAAGTGACAATAATAATGAAAATGAATTAGACATGGTTATATACTGTTATGGCTGATGTACCTCTATAGATGACAAATATCTCATGTACTTTCCTCTACGGGTATCTGAAGTGGTAAAAGTGAGAGCAACAACAAAAAGTTGCATAACTGTTCGGAAAATGGGCCAATAACTGGATAAGGCATCAACATCATGAATCAGGCTATATGAAGAAGGGACCAGAAACGCACTCAAAGCATTAAAAATAATATAATCATTCAAGGGAGAGAGAGAGAGAGAGAGAGAGAGAGAGAGAGAGAGAGAGAGAGGAGAGAGAGAGAGAGAGAGAGAGGAGAGAGAGAGAGAGAGAGAGAGAGAGAAGATATCACACCATCTACAATCTACGAAGGATAACTGCTCTCTATGAGAAAAATAGAATTATATAGAGTTGTTTCCCATCTACCTGACCAGAAGCTAGTTCACACTTTTACAATTCACAATGTTTCATTCCTGTTGACTCATTTGAGCAAGATCGATAGAGAAATAAAAAGTAGACACATCTGGGAATGAATGATGGCCTATCATGAGGAAAGAGCAAAATATAGGCACACAAAAGACAATAATAAAAACAATAATAATAACGACAACAAGAATAATAATAAAAAGAACACTACTACTACTACTACTACTACTACTACTACTACTACTACTACTACTACTACTACTACTACTACTACTACTACTAAAAGAATAATAATAATGATGATGACGATGATGATGATGATGATGATGATGATGATGATGATGATGATGATGATGATGATGATGATAAACAAAACCAACATCATCAAAACACATGTTTATTACATAGAAAATGGAAATAAATGGTAAAAAGATAAACAATATAAAACAAAGAACAAATTCAAGGGAAGAAACCGAAAAGGAAAAAAAGAACGGAAGAAAAGAATAAAACAGAAAGAAAGAAATACAGTTAAAAATAAAAGAAAAGGGGAAGAAGAAAAAGAAAGACAAGAACAAAAAGAAACAAAAAAACTAGGACAAATATTTATTAACTAAGAAAGAAAAGAAGAAAGAAAGAAAGAACAACAGAATGATTAGGTGATATTAAAGAAAGAGCCTTAGAAAAACGACAGAAAAGGTAAGTGAAGAAAGAAAAAAAGGAAAAAGGAAAAGAAAATGAAGAAAAAGACACAGAGAGAACGAAATTTTTTTTTAAAAGACGTAAAAGAACAAATGAAGAAACTTAAAAAACAAAAAAAAGAAGAAAAGAAAGAAAGAAAAAGGAAGAAAAAAAGAAAGAGAAAAAAGGAAGAAAGAAAAAATGAATGAACGAAAGAAAGAAAGGAAGAAAGAAAGAAAAAAAGGAAGAAAGTTAGAAAGAAAAAACTAAGAAAGAAAGAAAGAAAGAAATAAAGAAGAAAGAAAGAAAGGAAGAAAGGAAGAAAAAGAGAGCAAACAGGAGAACAAAGCTCTTCAGTGGATTGTTACACAAATGATTCCAATCTCCGCTTTCTGTTATATTCTGTTGTATTGCATACCACTTTAAGTCACGGCAGATTTCTCTGTGTAAAATTTGAACTGCTCTCCTGGGGAGGGCGCATTGCCACAAGAGCAGCGCCACCCATTATTTTATTTTTATTTTCCTGTCTGCATGTGTATTTGGTTTCCTTATCCGAGTGACTTTTTTCTACAGAATTTTGCAATGCTCTTGCTGCCATAAGTTCTTTTACATGCACTAAATAAATATTACACAGGGAACTTCAGGTTTTTCGTCTCCTCCAAAAGACTAGCACCCAGACCCCCTACTCATGGCCAAGAGGATAAGGGAAAAAGTTTGGGGCCCAAACACCTGAAACCTGGACTTTTCGCTTTCTAGGTAGGCGTGTTGCCTCTAGACCACTGATCCAAGGCTTTGACTGTCTGATGCCTTCTTTCTTTTCTTTATTCTTTTATATCGAGGATAATGGAATAAACACTCTTGTGCTTTTTAACATCCAGTCCCCGTGTGTATGCAGTTTTTGTAAATATCATCTGTTCCCACCGGCACACGATGGCCTACTCTTACGAAAAATGGAACAGGATTTAACGTGTGCGCAAGGTGTTCTGCGTGGGTTTTGCACACGGGGCCACGGTTTACAGTCTCATCCGAAAGACTTTTAGGGAGAGTGGAGTCAGCACTGAGAAAAATCTCCTCGACCGGACTCGAACCCGGGTCGTCACATTACCAGCGTAATGTTCTGACCACTAGGCTATCCGTCCCCCATTGCCTGGGGTTCTTAGCCCTCTCGGAAAGTTCTACAGCCTCGTTAACACCACACGTTTCATAATACACACTCGACTCAGCGGCAGGTGACAGACAGACAGACTAGGTCTGCTACATTGATCTCACTAGCGCTAGGGAAGCCTCGGGTACATGCTGAACAAAGCCTGTTGTTGTTGTTGTTGAAGTGAATGACCACTGCACTCAAGAGTCTGACAGAGAAACAATGATGAACGTCAACCAACTAGAGAGAGAGAGGGGGGGAAAGGGAGAGGGAGGAAGGGAGGGAGGGAGGGAGGGAGAGAGAGAGAGAGAGAGAGAGAGAGAGAGAGAGAGAGAGAGAGAGAGAGAGAGAGAGAGAGAGAGAGAGAGAGAGAGAGAGAGAGAGAGAGAGAGAGAGAGAGAGAGAGAGAGAGGAGAGAGAAAAGGCAAGGCAAGGCAAAGGCAAATTCTTTTATTCGAGGATAATAGATCAGCACTCATGTGCATTTTTACATCCAGTCCCCGCCCTTTTCAGGGATAAAAGAGAGAGAGAGAGAGAGAGAGAGAGAGGAGGAGAGAGAGAGAGAGAGAGAGAGAGAGAGAGAGAGAGAGAGAGAGAGAGAGAGAGAGAGAGAGAGAGAGAGAGAGAGAGAGAGAGAGAGAGAGAGAGAGAGAGAGGGAGAGAGAGAGAGAGAGAGAGAGAGAGAGAGAGAGAGAAAGAAGAGAGAGAAGAGACAGAGACAGAGACAGAGACAGAGACAGACAGACAGACAGACAGACAGACTGACAGACAGACAGACTGACAGACAGAGACAGAGACAGACAGAGACAGAGACAGACAGAGACAGGGACAGAGACAGAGAGACAGAGAGACAGAAAGAAAGAGACAGGAGACAGGGAGACAGACAGACAGACAGAGACAGACAGACTGACGGACAGACGGACAGATAGATAGACAGATGGACAGACAAGCAGACAGACGGACAGAATGATTGACAGACAGAGCTAGAGACGCAGAGAGAGCAACAGGCAGACAGACAAAAAGAGAGACACTCACACATGATGTATGATGTGTCCCCATAACTGTATGAAGTGTCCCCCATCTGTTGAAGTGCTTTGATAAGTGTCCATACTGTACATGTCCCTACTGTATGCAGTGTCCCCATAACTGTATGAGTGTCCCATAACTGTATGCAGTGTCCCCATAAGACTGTTAATCGATGGTGTCCCCATAACTGTATGCGGTGTCCCCATAACTGTAGAAGTGTCTCCATAACTGTATGCAGTGTCCCCATCTGTATGCGTGTCCCCATAACTGTGACGTGTCCCCATAACTGTATGCAGGTGTCCCCAGTAATCTGTTGCAGTGTCTCCCGTAACTGTTGAGTGTCCCCATAACTGCATGAATGCGTGCCCCATACTGTTGAAGTGTCTCCCAAACTGTCTGAAGTGTCCCAATAAATGATGAAGTGCCCCCCCATCTGTATGAGGCAGAGTCCCCATAACTGTATGAAGTGTCCCAATACTGTATGAAGTGCCCCGCCGGACCCATCTGTATGAAGTGTCCTATATCTGTATGGTGTCCCCATATACTGTATGACAGTGTCCCATATCTGTATGAAGTGTCCCCGTATCTTATGAAGTGTCCTCGATATTGTATGCAGTGTCCCTATATCTGTATGAGTGTACCCCATATCTGTATGAAGTGTCCCATATCTGTATGAAGTGTCCCCGTATCTTATGAAGTGTCCCCTTATTGTATGAAGTGTCCCTAAATCTGTATGAAGTGTCCTCATATCTGTATGACTGTGTCCCCATCGTATGAATGTCCTCTGTATGAAGTGTCCCCAAACTGTATGCATGTGTCCCCTAATGTATATGTATTGAAGTATGTCCCCAATCTGTATGAAGTGTCCAATAACTGTATGCAGTGTCCCATATGTGTATGAAGTGTCCTCCATCTGTATGAAGGTGTCCCCAATCTGTATGAGTGTTCCCATAACTGTATAGTGTCCCCAATCTGTTGTGATATGTCCCCATAACTGTATGAAGTGTCCCAATCTGTATGAGTGTCCCTATAAGTGTATGAAGTTGTCACCCATAACTGTATGAGGTGTCCCCATCTGTATGAAGTGTTCCATAACTGTATGAAGTGTCCCCATATCTGTATGAAGTGTCCCCATAACTGTATGAAGTGTCCCCATACTGTATGAAGTGTCCCATAACTGTATGAAGTGTCGCCCATCGTATGAAGTGTCGCCCATCTGTATGAAGTGTCCCCATAACTGTATGAAGTGTCCCCATAACTGTATGAAGTGTCGCCTATCTGTATGAAGTGTCCCCATAACTGTATGAAGTGTCCCCATAACTGTATGAAGTGTCGCCCATAACTGTATGAAGTGTCGCCCATCTGTATGAAGTATCCCCATCTGTATGAAGTGTCCCCATAACTGTATGAAGTGTCGCTCATCTGTATGAAGTGTCCCCATAACTGTATGAAGTGTCCCATAACTGTATGAAGTGTCCCCATAACTGTATATAGTGTCCCCTAACTGTATGAAGTGTCCCCATAACTGTATGAAGTGTCCCCATAACTGTATGAAGTGTCGCCCATCTGTATGAAGTGTCCCCATAACTGTATGAAGTGTCGCCCATCTGTATGAAGTGTCCCCATCTGTATGAAGTTGTCCCCATACTGTATGAAGTGTCCCCTACTGTATGAAGTGTCCCCATAACTGTATATAGTGTCCCCATAACTGTATGCAGTGTCCCCCTACTGTATGGGGTGTCCCCATAACTGTATGAAGTGTCCCCTATCTGTATGAAGTGTCCTCATAACTGTATGAAGTATTCCCCCATCTATATGAAGTGTCCCCTATCTGTATGAAGTGTCCTCCATCTGTATGAAGTGTCCCCTAACTGTATGAAGTGTCCCCATACCTATTTGAAGTGTCCACATAACTGTATGAAGTGTCCCCGTAACTGTATGCAGTGTCCGCATAACGGTGTGAAGTGTCCCCCATCTGTATGGAGTGTCCCCGTAACTGTATGAAGTGTCCCCGTAACTGTATGGGGTGTCCCCATCTGTACGGAGTGTCCCCATACCTGTATGAAGTATCCCATTACCTGTATGAAGTGTCCCCATAACTGTATGAAGTGTCGCCCATCTGTATGAAGTGTCCCCATAACTGTATGAAGTGTCCCCATAACTGTATGAAGTGTCCCCATAACTGTATGAAGTGTCCCCATAACTGTATGAAGTGTCCCCGTAACTGTATGAAGTGTCCCCGTAACTGTATGAAGGGTCCCCTATCTGTATGAAGTGTCCCCTATCTGTATGAAGGGTCCCCTATCTGTATGAGGGGTCCCCATAACTGTATGAAATGTCCCCATAACTGTATGAAGTGTCCCCACAACTGTATGAAGTGTCCCCACAACTGTATGATGTGTCCCCACAACTGTATGAAGTGTCCCCGTATCTGTAGGGTGTGTCCCCGTATCTGTAGGAAGTGTCCCCACAACTGTATGAAGTGTCCCCACAACTGTATGAAGTGTTCCCGTAACTGTATGAAGTGTCCCCATATCTGTAGGAAGTGTCCCCATATCTGTAGGATGTGTCCCCATATCTGTAGGATGTGTCCCTCAAGGACGTGAAACTGGACCCCACATTCCTCAGTTCTTGATGTTAGTCCTTTTTACTTGAGTTCAGTCCCTTCCAGCCCACCCCCACCACACTCACTGTGTGTGCCTGCGCGTGCAGCATATGTGTATGCATGTACATACGCAGACACAAATGTATATTATACAATTTGTATATAATTATGTACATATCAATATAAGATATATAACATCTATCTATCTATCTATCTATCTATCTATCTATCTATCTATCTATCTATCTATCTATCTATCTATCTATCTATCTATCTATCTATCTATCTATCTGTCTGTCTGTCTGTCTGTCTGTCTGTCTGTCTGTCTGTCTGTCTGTCTGTCTGTCTGTCTGTCTGTCTGTCTGTCTATCTATCCATCCATCCATCCATCCATCCATCCATCCATCCATCCATCCATCCATCCATCCATCCATCTATCTATCTATCTATCTATCTATCTATCTATCTATCTATCTATCTATCTATCTATCTATCTATCTATCTATCTATCTACACACACACGCACACACACACACACACACACACACACACACACACACACACACACACACACACACACACACATATATATAAATATATATATTATATATATATATATATATATATATATATATATATATATACATATATATATATATATATATATATATATATATATATATATATATATATATATATTATATATATATATACTATACACACACACACACACGCGCGCACGCGCACGCACACACACACAACACACACACACACACACACACACACATATATATAATATATATATATATATATTATATATATATACATCAATATATATAGACATATGTATATATTAAACATACATACATATATATATATATATATATATATATATATATATATATATATATATATATATATATATATATATATATATATATATATATATATATATATATATATATATATATATATATATATGGCTTGCTGAAAGAACCAAATGCATTGCTAGTTACATAATTATATGGGTTGGTTGAAAAAAACCAAATGCATTGCTTCTTATACATAGCCTGATAGAAACAACAACAACAACAACAACAACAACAACAACAACAACAACAACAGCAACAACAACGACGACAAAAAATGCATTGCTTATCATATTTCGCTTGATGAAAAAAAGCATTCATTGCTTATTATATCACCTCACCTCACCTCACCTCATTCTCCTGACCGAATGGTCGTAGAGGAGACATGAGGATGTTGATGACGTTGTTTTCCTCCATCCAGACCGGTCCTCTGCCCTGCGGATCAGCGTTGCGCTGTCCATCCCAGTCCACTCCTTGATGTTGTCCATCCAGCTCTTGGGTTGCCTTCCTCTGCGTCTGTCCCCTTCCAAGGTTCCCTGAAGAACCGTCTTGGGCAGCGTGTTGTGTCGGGTGACGTGCCCAAACCAAGACATCTTCCTCCTTTTTAGTATTGACAGGAGGGGTTCCTGGGGGCCTACCAGCTGTGTAACTTGGCCCCGCACAAAGTCGTTGGTCTTGTCATCCCTCCACGAGATCCCAAGGAGGCGTCTGAAGCGTTTTGTTTCGAATGATTGTATTCTTTTGGTGGTTTCAGCTGTCAGAGTCCAACTTTCACAGCCGTAGAGCAGTATGGACATAATTAGGGACTTGAAGATTTTCATCTTGGTATGGAAACTGATGTTTTTGCTCTTCCAGATCTTGCTGAGTTTTGCCATTGCCGATGTTGCCATGGCCAGTCTGGTTTTGATCTCTGTTGCAGAGCGGCCATCTTTGGTGAGAGAGGCACCAAGGTATTTGAAGGTGTCCACTTCTTCTAATTGTTCTCCATTCATGAAGATTTGAGCATAGATGTTATTTGTGCTGTTGACCAGGACTTTGCTCTTTTCAGTGCTCACTTCCATGCCGTATGCTCTTGCTCTGTCTGTTAGTCTGTGAGATCCTGTAGCACGGTGTTGCTGCCGCCCATCAGATCGATGTCGTCGGCAAAGCGTAGGTTGTTTATCGTTCTCCCTCCTAAAGAGATGGTAGAATGGAAGTCGTGGAGGGTATCTCTCATGATGTTTTCCAGGAAGAGGTTGAACAAGATTGGGGATAGCAGGCAACCTTGTCGGACGCCAACTGTGGTCTTCAAGTAGTCGCCTATCTGGCTGTTGAGGAGGACTGCACTGTTGGATGTGGCATACAGCGCCTGGATGGTTTGGACTAGACCCTCTTCTATGCCAAAGTTTCTCAGGACCCGCCATAGACCTTCGTGCCACACTCTAGCAAAGGCCTTCTTAAAGTCTATGAAGTTGTGGAACAAGTCTCTCTGGTGATGTAGGTGTTTCTCCATCAGAATACGGCAGTTGAATATTTGCTCTACAGTGCTTCTGCCTGCCCTAAATCCTGCTTGCTCTTCAGCTAGGTGTTCTTCAGCCTCTTTCTTAAGCAGGTTTAGGATGACTTGTAGCATGATTTTGCTAGGGTGGCTGATGAGGCTGATTGTTCTGTAGTTCTGACATTGGCGGAGATTTCCTTTTTCAGGAAGAGGGATGATGAGTGATTGGGTCCATTCTCTGGGCCATTGTTTTGTCTCCCAGATCTTCTGACAGAGTGAGGTTGCTGCTGTGACTACTTCTCCTCCATGCTTGAGGAGTTCTGCTGGAATGTTGTCTGCTCCAGGTGACTTTCCTGCTGGTAGGCTGCGGATGGCTTTTTCCACTTCTTCCCTCATCATTGGGAGTGGTGGGGGTTCCCTCGTTGTTGTACAGTCCCCATGAATCAAACTGTTGTCGGGCTGTATGGGGTAGTTGTACAGGTCTTTGCAGTACTGGGTCCATCTGTTTAGGACCGCAGAGTTTTCTGTTAGAAGCCTGCCTGAGTTGTCTTATTATATATGGCTAGATGAAAAAAAGAAAGAAATAATTGCCTTACTTACTATGTATGACTTGATAAAAAGCAACAAATATATTGGTTATTTTATATATATATATACATATATATATATATATATTATATATATATATATATATATATATATATATATATATATATATATATATATATATATATATATATATATATATATATATATCATGGCTTGGCTTCGCGAACGAAGATTAAGGGCACTGTCCACGTCTGGTGCAGGCTCGCTGGTGGCTGTTCAGTCCAATGCGTGACAAACAAACCCGGCCGCAGCGGCTGCAGGGGAAAGTCGATTCTGGGGTTGATGTAGAGCGGACGCGGTTCTTCCTCCTCATTCGCCTCTCCTCAAGGGCCGCTCTGCGATTGTCCTCAAAGGAGGAGACCGACTGATGCACAGTGTGTCGCCAGGCCTGCCGGTCAGCAGCAAGGACTGACCACTGGTTATGGTCTATGAGACAGGCTGACAGAGATTTCTTCAGAGAGTCTTTAAATCTCTTCTTTGGTGCGCCTCTGTAGCGGTGTCCGGTGGAAAGTTCACCGTAGAGAACCATCTTCGGTAGGCGATGGTCCTCCATTCTAGAGACATGCCCTGCCCAGCGTAGCTGCGTTTTCAGCAACATGGCCTCAATGCTGGTGATCCCTGCTTGCTCCAGCACCTCAGCATTCGTGGTGAAGTCGCTCCAGTGGATGTCGAGGATGGAGCGGAGACAGCGTTGGTGGAAGCGTTCCAGAATTCGCAGGTGGTGTCTGTATGTGACCCATGACTCAGAGCCGTACAGGAGGGTGGTCAGTACCACGGCTCTGTAGACACTGATCTTGGTGTCTTTCTTCAGGTGTTTGTTTTTCCAGACACGGTGGTAGAGTCTGCCAAAAGCACCGTTTGCCTTTGCCAGTCTGTTGTCTACATCTTTATCAATCTTTGCGTCAGAGGAGATTGTGCATCCCAGGTAGGTAAACTGCTGGACTGTCTTCAGTTCTGTCTCACCAATTGTAATGTGAGGTGGGTGGTACGCTACCTGAGGTGCGGGCTGGTAGAGAACCTCTGTCTTCTTCAGACTGACTTCGAGTCCGAAGAGCTGGGCTGCCTCTGCAAAACAGGATGTTACATGCTGCAGGGCGGTTTCTGTGTGGGCTACAAGGGCAGCATCATCAGCAAAAAGTAGCTCTCGAATTTGTTGCTCCAGGGTTTTGGTGTGGGCCTGAAGACGCCGCAGGTTGAATAGGCTGCCATCTGTGCGGTAGCGTATGAAAACTCCGTCTTCGTCATCAAGATCTTCTGTGGCCCGCTGAAGCATCATGCTGAAGAAGATAGTGAAGAGGGTTGGTGCAAGAACGCAGCCCTGCTTCACCCCGTTTGTGATTGGGAAAGGCTCTGATAGGTCGTTGCTGTTTCTGACCTGGCCACGCTGGTCTTCATGTAGCTGGATCACCATGTTGAGAAACTTTGGGGGACAGCCAAGGCGCTCCATGATCTGCCACAGGCCCTTCCTGCTCACAGTGTCAAATGCCTTGGTTAAATCAACGAAGGTGATGTACAGTCCCTTGTTCTGTTCGCGGCACTTTTCTTGAAGTTGTCTGAGCACGAAGACCATGTCAGTGGTACCCCTGTTAGCTCTGAAGCCGCACTGGCTCTCAGGGAGGTGGTGTTCTGCAACAGCAGGTACTAGTCTGTTGAGGAGAACTCTTGCAAGGATTTTGCCAGCGATGGAGAGAAGAGTTATCCCCCTGTAGTTGGAGCAATCTGATTTTTCCCCTTTGTTTTTGTAAAGGGTGATTATGATTGCATCACGAAGGTTTTGTGGCAACTTTCCCTGCTCCCAGCAGCAAACAAAAAATTCATGGAGCTTGCAGTGCAGTGTTTGCCCCCCGTTTTTCCATAATTCTGGTGGAATACCGTCGACGCCTGCAGCCTTCCCACTCTTCAGTTGTTCTATGGCTTTAGTTACCTCTTCCAGGGTTGGGGCTTCGTCCAGTTCTTCTTTCACTGGTTGCTGTGGGATCTGGTGGATCACTGTGTCATCAACAGTGCGATCAGCGCTGAAGAGGGTTTGAAAGTGTTCAGCCCAGCGGTTCAATATGGACATCTTGTCTGTGAGGAGTGCCTGGCCGTCAGTGCTGCGCAAAGGACTCAACACTTGGTGAGAGGGTCCATAGACTGCCTTCAAAGCTTCGTAGAAGCCTCTGTAGTCACCTGTGTCAGCGCAGAGCTGAGTTTTCTGGGCGAGGTTAGTCCACCACTCGTTTTGGATAACTCTAAGCTGGCGCTGGAGGTTGCTGCATGTAAGACGAAAGGCAGCTTTCTTTGCTGGACAAGATGGTTGTGCAAGGTGAGCCTGGTGGGCACTTCTCTTCTTCGCCAGCAGATCTTGTATTTCTTGGTCATTTTCGTCGAACCAGTCCTTGTTCTTCTTGGTGGAAAAGCCCAAGACCTCTGCAGAGGTCTGCAGGATGGCAGTTTTTAGGCGGGTCCAGAGCGTTTCTGGACAGGGGTCAGAGGGGCAGTCCTCGACTTTCAGCTTTGACTGGAGGTTGGACTGTAGCTCAGCTTTCACTTCAGCGAACTTGAGGCTGCCAACCTGGAGTTTCTTTCTGGGGGACCTCCTCGTTTTGACTTTGGCTTGATGTGAAGGCTGAGGTTGCATCGCACGAGGCGGTGGTCTGTGTGGCATTCTGCACTGGGCATCACTCTGGTGTGCAAGACATCACTTTGGTCTTTCTGGCGCACTAAGACATATATATATTACTTGATGAATTGCTTATTATTTTATATGGCTTGATAGCAAAACATA
>JASPKP010000424.1:0-5000 GCA_030674155.1 Stramonita haemastoma | reverse complement strand
TATCTGCAGAAAAAACATGTCTTGTGCTCTTTAATAATGGTGAAAATCCATCAAAAATTACCAACCCTAAAATTAGAAGGAACAGTGCTTAAGTATAAACCATATGTAAAATTCTTAGGCGTAATTTTAACTAGAAAGTTGAGCTGGAAGATGCACATCGACCACTTAATAACCGAGGCTAGAAAAAGACTGAACTTTTTAAAAGTAATAAGTTTTCAGGCATGGAGTCAAGATACTAAAACACTGATACATTTGGCTCAATCTTTAGTACGCTCAAAATTAATCTATGGACAAGAAGTTTATTTTTCTGCTGCAGATTATCTGCTTAAAAAAATTACAAAGTTTAGACAGTAAAGCCATAAAGATAGCACTTGGTGTTCCAACACATGCTAACACAGCTAATACTTATAAAGAAGCACATTTGTTATCTCTTTCTGATCAACGAAGATTGGCGGTATCAAAGTACGTGATTCGGAGTCTATCTATTCCAAATTCAGTAAAAGATGAAATACTTATGGATCAAGACACTGATTATCCAAAACGAGCATGCGATATTTCATTTCTGCTGCCAATTAAAAATTATACTAATTCATTAATGAAAGAAGTTGGCATTGACATAGCAACGATTCCAAATTTACCGATGGTTCCCCTAATGCCTCCGTGGGAACATATTTCAGCTAGCTTTGACATTGATTACACGGAT
Source organism: Stramonita haemastoma (assembly GCA_030674155.1). NCBI lineage: Eukaryota > Metazoa > Mollusca > Gastropoda > Neogastropoda > Muricidae > Stramonita > Stramonita haemastoma. Next base: position 4,297 of record JASPKP010000424.1, on the reverse strand, counting down.
GTAAAAAAGAATGAAGATCAAAATCTTCTCACTGTTGATGTAAAAAGTCACATTGAATGTAATTATTCCAATTATTTAAAAGTGTATACTGATGGATCTGTATTGGAATCAGGCAGAAGTGGCGCAGCATTTGTGATTCCTGCTTTTAAAAGTACAAAAGTCGTTTCATTTAGGAGAACATTTTTCCATTTTTTAGTTTGAATTATTTGCAATTTTTATGGCCTTGAAGTAATTTGTCTGATATGGCTCTTGATATTTGCCACATATCTTTTTTTGTGTTGATTCAAAAGCAGTATTGCAGGCACTAAATAATTGGCAAGGGAAAAATAAGGACGGATATTATATTTGAGATTAAATTTTTGATACATTGTATTGCAAGTAGAGGGATTCAGATAACTTTATGTTGGGTCCCTTCTCACTGTGGAATTTATTGGAATGAGTTGGTTGATTCATTAGCAAAACAAGGTGCCTCTGATCGTAGTATTGAAACGTTTGATTCCAATCTTGTATTGTCCTCGTATGAAATTAGTGCAAGATTGATGAATAGAATGCATTCCAAATGAAGACATCACATTTTGAACGTATTTCATGTTCACGTAAACTAGAAATTTTAATGTATAAAACTGAGGTTGAATGCATGGAATACCAAATATTCTAAAAACGTGTCATGTTGCTGTTCTCAACCTCTTTCAATCCACCACTTATTGTTTGATTGCCCAATTCTTATTGACCTTTTTAAAAGGAGAGGATTAGATATTAAAAAAAGATATGCCACTGTTCAAGAAGTTTTGTATGACTCTCAGCAGTTCATAACATCAGTTGCTGAGGTTATATATTCTTCCCCAGTAAGATCTCTTCTGTAGTTATATATATATGTATATATATATATATATATGTATATATATATATATATCTCTCTCTCTCTCTCTGAGAGTGAGAGAGAGAGAGAGAGAGAGAGAGAGAGAGGAGAGAGAGAGAGGAGAGAGGAGAGAGAGAGAGAGAGAGAGAGAGAGAGAGAGAGGAGAGAGAGGAGAGAGAATGCGGGTGTGTCTATATCACCAAGTAGTGAAGGACATTAAACAAAACAAAACAAAACACACACACAACACACACACACACCACCACACACACACACACACACACACACCACACACACATTTAACTGCAAGATTGCCTGTCCACCTTGGTGTTGAGAAGTGTGATATAGGCTTAAGACAAAACACTCCTTCGGCCTGACTGGGTTTTAGCAGCACCCCATCTAGGAAGGCAGTGGGTGAGAGAGAGAGAGAGAGAGGAGAGAGAGAGAGGAGAGAGAGAGAGAGAGGAGAGAGGAGAGAGATGAGAGAGAGAGAGAGAGGAGAGGGAAGATGAGAGAGAGAGAGAGAGAAAGATTCTCATTTTTTTTATAATCGAGGATAATGGAATAAGCACTCTTGTGCTTTTTTACGTCCAGTCCCGTGTGTATGCAGTTTTGTAAATATTGTCATCTGTTCCCACCGGCACACGATGGCCTACTCTTACGAAAAGCGGAACAGGATTTAACGTTGTGCGCAAGATGTTCTGCGTGCGTTCACACACGGAGCCTCGGTTTAAAGTCTCTTTCCGAAGGACTTTTGGGGAGAGTGGAGTCAGTACTGATGTTAACTCCAGGAGAAAAATTTCCTCGACCGGAACTCGAACCGGGTCGTCAAATTGCCAGCGCAATGTTCTGACCACTAGGGCTAACGGTCCCCCCAGGAGAGAGAGAGGGGAGAGAGAGAGGAGAGAGGAGAGGGATGGAGAGAAGAGGAGGAGAGGAGGAGAGAGAGGGTCAAGTAGGTGACTGCCTGTCTAGGTGCTGCTAAAACCCAATCAGGCGGAACGAGTGATTTGTCTGGAGGCCCTATATCACACTTCTCAACGCGTACGAAGCGCCTTCGAGTGGACCCCGTATTGAAACACAAGAGCAGCAGCTACTGTAATAGTCTAGCAGCCTCTTGACTTCTGTTGGGGGGCGTGGCCTTTTTAAGGATCAAAGTAGGCCCTAGGCTTAGGTGCTAACCAGTATTGTCCTGAGATGTTAGCGCATTGGTTGACCTGTTCACTGTAAGATGGCAGGTTAGGGTCGTTGCTTTGCCTGTCTGTAGGACGATGGGCGAGGTGGGTAGGCGGGGTGTCTTGTCTGCATTGTCTGTCTTGGGTAAATTGTTGGCTTGGTTTGCTTCCATGTCTTGTCTCTTTGTGTTTGTCGAGAGCTCTTCTCTCCCTAGTAACTCTCTCTCTGTGTCTCAGTCTCTGTCTGTCTTCCTCTCCGCCTCTGTCTGTCTCTTGTCTTTGTCTCTCTCTCTGTGTCTCTCAGTTTCTGTCTCTGTTTCTGTCTCTGTCTCTGTCTTTCATGATTTTGTGTTGGTCTGTAACTCATGTTCTGTTTTGGGGTGTGTGTGTTGAGTGTGGTGTGTGTGTTGTGTGTGTGCGTGTGTGTTGTGTGTGTGTGTGTGTGTGTGTGTGTGTGTGTGTGTTGTTGTGTGTGTGTGTGTGTGTGTGTGTATTAAAAAAAACAGACCGATATTGTCGTGTTGCTACGTTTGTATTTTTATATTAATTTTGATAGGTCTTACGATTCTTTCTGTTTCTGTTTAGTAATACACCAGTTTCTTTTGTTTGTATATGTCTGGTTTTTTTGTTTGTTTCTTCGCTTATTTCTGTTCTCAGCTCCCCCCTCCCCTTTCCCCCCTCACTGTCCCTCACCTTTCTCCATTCCAGTGCCTGTTTTCATGCATGCATGTTTGAGAGGGACAGATAGAAAGGCAAAGCTTTGCCCAAAATCTTCATTTTTGCGCGTTAAAGATCATTCGCTCATTCATACTCTCTCTGTCTCTGTCTCTCTGTCTCTGTCTTTCTGTCTCTCTCTCTGTCTCTGTGTCTCTGTCTCTCTGTCTCTCTCTTTCTCTCTCTGTCTCTGTCTCTCGTCTCTGTCTCTGCCTATCTCTCTCTCTCTCTGTCTCACTGTCTGTCTCTCTCTGTCTCTGTCTCTCTGTTTCTCACATCTCTGTGTCTGTCTGTCTGTCTGTCTGTCTGTCTGTCTGTCTGTCTGTCTGTCTGTCTGTCTGTCTCTCTTCTCTCTCTTCTCTCTTCTCTCCTCTCTCTCTCTCCTCTCTCTCTCTCTCTCTCTCTCTCTCTCTCTCTCTCTCTCTCGCCCACGTTAAATTATGTCCGCTTTTCGTAAGAGTAGGCCATTTTGGTGCCGGTAGGAGCATATGACAATCTTGACAAAACGCCATACACACGGGGACTGGATGTTAAAAAAGTATATTTAGTGCTTATTCCATCATCCTCGATATAAAAGACTTCTCTCTCTTCTCTCTCATCTCTCTCTCTCTCTCTCTCTCTCTCTCTCTCTCTCTCTCTTCTCTTCTCTCTCTCTCCTCTCTCTCTCTCTCTCTCTCTCTTTATCTCTCTCTCTCTTTATCTCTTCTCTCTTCTCTGCGTCTGTATGTCTGTCTGTCTGTCTCTCTTGGACACAACAACCACACAACACACACGTACGCATGCACGCACACACACACAGCACACACAACACACTTGCAAACCAGAAAATGAAAATAAAGTATGGGTAGCGCTGCACGTGTGGCGACGAACTCTCTCCAGGGAGAGCAGCCCATAATTTCAACCATAGAAATCTACCGTTACTGAAAGTGCAGTGATATTCAATCCAATCCAATCCAACCCAATCCAATTCAATTCAATTTAATTCAATTCAACGGACACTGTAGCTCAGTGGTTCAGACCTTTCGACTTCAATTCCATGGCTCTATAAAGTCGTGGGTTTGAATCTCGGCGGCGTCTGGTGAATTAAGGGTGGGGATTTTTACCATCTCCTAGGTCAGCTTCAAGTGCAGACCTGCCAGAGCCTTAATTCCCTTCGTGTAAGAAAAATGTACACGCAGAAGATGAAATATGCATATCGAAGCTCCTGTACTTTATGTCGGTGTGCGGTGTTACATAAACACGAACATACCCAGCATACATCCCAATATCCGAATGCGGCTACCTTCATAGTGGGCGAAAACAGTGGAAAACGCAAAATCTCACCATTAGTGAACCTCGGAGCTCTACCCAAGAAACGAAAACTTTTTGGGCCCAAAACTTTTCTCTCATCCATTAGACCCTGACTGATGGTCTGGGCGCCAGTCTTTCGGATGAGACGATAAACCGAGTCCCGTGTGTTACGCATCACTTTTTTTGCGACGTAAAAGAACCCACGGCAACAAGGGGGTTGACCCTGGTAAAATTCTCTACAAAAAAAAAGCCACTCTGT
>JASPKP010004244.1:10000-17972 GCA_030674155.1 Stramonita haemastoma | reverse complement strand
TTGGGGATTGTTTTTTGTAGTATGGGGGGAATGAAAAGCAGTTTTCTTCTTTTCTTCTTTTTCTCTTCTTCTTCTTCCTTTCTCCCTCAAAAAGCCTTCAATTTTGGGAAAGTTTTGTAGACTTCAGGTGTATGCGGGTAGTTCGGTTTCTGTAACCTTCGAAACAAAACTGAGTGCCGGGGAATTTAACGTGCATTTTTTAAACCCTTTTAGTAAACCCACGAAGGGTTTTAAGGGCACGGCGGTTTTGCTTTGAATTGATCCGGGTGATCGTAAAAATCCCCACCCTCATTTATAGAGCCCCCAAATTCAAACCCCCCACGACTTCATGACCCAGGGGAGAAGTCGAACGTAAAAAACAACCGATTTTTGTTTCCGTCAAAAGTTTTGCTGATAATATGGATACTATTTTGTGTTTTTTTCCTGCAAAAAGTCTTTTTTTGTGTTCATTTTTTTTCCAATTTTATGTTTTGCACCCCCAAAAATTTTTTTGTCTTTTTTTTTTCAAAAGATAATTATTGTGCTTTCCCTGGTCATGTCCATATTTTGTGTGCAGGTGAAACGTGGCCCAAAACAGCAGACATTGAAAAGGGGAAAGGTTGGGAGAGAATCTTTCGCAAACCCCTTGGAATCTCAAACAGAGTCCACTTATACTGAGGAAGTGAAAACCAAAACTGAAAGCACAATGGGCCACATGAAGAACTCCTGACTTCGTGAAAAAGAACAAACTGAAGTAGTATGGTAGTCACCGAACATCTGGATGGCCAAGACTGTTTACGGGGAACAGTACAAGGAAGGAGACGAAGAAGTAGGGAAACAATATCAAGGGACTGGCCTTGAGCAGAAAGAAAAAACTATGGAAAGCCCACACCGCATGTGGTGTGTGTTTGTGTGGTGTGTGTGTGTGGGGTGTGTGTGTGTGTGGTGTGTGTGGTGTGTGTGTGTGTGTGTGAGAGAGAGAGAGAGAGAGAGAGAGAGAGAGAGAGAGAGACGAGAGACAGAGACAGAGAGAAAAGTGAAGGAGAGAGAGAGGGGAAGAGAGAGAGAAGAGGGAGAGATGAGAGAGAGAGAGAGAGAGAGGGAGAAAAAGAGAGAAAAAGAACTGACAAATGAATAATAGTCTGGAAAGGGCTCCACCCCAAGAGAGCAACCCCCAAGCAAAGTTTAAAAAAGGAAAAATTCGCTGTCCCCCCTGATTACAACGAGTCCAAATACAATGCAAGGCAAAAACAATAAAAAAAAAAAAAAAATGAAATTTCGTCCCTTAACAAAAGAACCTTGAAACATTATTCTACAGACTGTTCCATGTTTACACATACACTTTGCAAATCAGAGCTTCTTTTTTTATATTTTATTGTGTTGTTGTTGATGCTGTTGTTGTTTTTGTTGTTGTTGTTGTTTGTAAAGAGAATTCTGTTCTGAGAACCTTTGATAAAAGAGCAAGAAACAGAATGTACACAACAAAAACAACCTCCAAAAAATATTAGCCAAAGAATTTTTTTAAAAAACAAATTTTACCCCCTCCCCCCCCCCCCCCCCCCCCCCCAAAAAAAAAAATTCCTTCTAGAAACATCACCAAACAACAAAAAAACACAGGAATCTTGGCAAACAAACAAAACAAAAAAAACCCACGTCCTTAAGAAAAATTTGTCAAAGAACAAAGACAAGAAATTTTTGCCGATAAAACAAACACCAGGGACATCAAAGAAAAAATGAAAGAATCATATACCTTCAATCAGCCCTCTGAATACACTTCAAAGCTGACAAAAGGAAAGGTTTTTTTTTAAGCATTCGTTTGAAGTGCGCCCCGCTAGGAAAAGGTTTGTAAAAGGGAATCTAAAAATGTCGACATTGACAGGTCAAAAAAATAAATACTATATCGTTATGGGGATTTTTTTTTTTTAGGGAGGGGGGTTATGGTTGTTTTTTTTTATTTTTATAGAATAGGCTTAACTGAAATATACAATTCAGAACTGGCAGATAAAAAGTGTAATTAACCACAGTCTGTGTTTCAGTTGAATGTGTGTGGTGTGTCTGGTGTGTGTGTGTGTGTGTGTGTGTGTGTGTGTGTGTGTGTGTGTGTGTGTTTGTGTCCTGGCACTTTTGTGCAAGGCGCCCATGTGTGTGTGGTGGTGTGCGTGCACGCGCACGCGTTGCGTGGGCGCACGAGCGGGCAAGTATGTGTGTTTTTTGTGGGTGATGTGAGAGAAAGAGAGAGGGGGCGGAGAGAAATAGAAAGAGAAAGCAGAGACAGAATATACATGATCTGTTAAAATAGCACAGTAACGCACATAGTGACCAGAGAAGACAGACAGACAGACAGACAGACGAAGCAGACAGACGAAAAAGACAGGCAGGCAGACGACAAGGGGACAGAACTCGAGAAACAGACAGACGATAGACAGACACATTTCCAATGGCAGATGAAAATGGGAAAACGAGGAAAATGGAAACACACAGTAGACAAACGATAACATGCAATAACAAGTGTGTGCGTGTGTGTGGTGTGTGTGTGTGTGTGTGTGTGTGTGTGCGTGGGCGTGCGTGCGTGCGTGCGTGCGTGCGTGCGTGCGTGCGTGCGTGCGTGCGGCGTGCGTTGGTGTGGTTTTGTGTGCGTGCGCGCGCGCGCCCGCCTTTCAGACAGAAAAAAATTTTAAAAAACGGGACAATACAATGAAAATGCACTTTTTCCTACCAATACAAGACCAATACAAATACAAGACCAATACAAAATACAAGACCAATACCAAATCAAGACCAATACAACAAGAAAAGTTAAATAAATTTACTGCCATTATGGATATTCGCAATGCAATACCCCAACAACATCACAAAAACACAAAGCAGCAAGCACGTAGTACAGTTAGTACAAGTATAGCACAGTGAACACAATAGAAACAGTTCCGTGCAGTAAACAATCCAACTGAAATACAAACACAGGCTAACATGATACTGATTCAAGTTTACCCCTAGACTTTACCACCCCCATGGACTTTCCTCTTCTTTTTCTTTTTGTTTTTTTTTTTCTTTTTTTTTGTTGCTTTTTTTTGTTTTGTTTTGGTTTTTTTTTTTTTGTGGTTTTTCTTTTGAGGGGGGTGGGGTAATTTTTGTTGATTTGGTTTTGTTGAGTTTTTCCATTTTTGGGGGAAGGGGTGGGTGTCCTTTTTTGGTTTTGGTTTGGGTGTGGGGGGTGTATTGTGCTTTTGTTTTGGTTGGTTGGTTCGGGAGTCATTTTTCTTTTTTTTTACTTTTTATGTTTCCATTTAAATTGCAAACAACACAGATTTTAAAAGTCCAATTTCACTCATTAATTTAAATTAGCGCAAAACATTGCGCGTGCGAGTATTGATGCTTTATGATAAACGTAGGATTCCCCCTGATAGAAAGTCTGGGTTTTTCAATGCCCCGTGGTGTTGATGATTGGGGTTTTCATAACGTGCACTACCTGATTCTATGATTTTTTCTGTTGTTTTAAACCCACGTTTCTTTTTCTACATCAATCGTCTTTTTCTTTATCTTGTTTTTTTTTTAAAATCTGTTTCAAAACAACATTGGTTAAAGTGAACATGAGACAGATTTTAGGGCGACAAAAAACATGAGGACATCAAAGACAAAATGAAAAAATCATATACCTTAATCTAGTTGATAACACTTCAAAGCTGAACATAAGAGATTTGTTGTTAGTTTCCGTTTAGAGGTAGAAGAGGGGGAAATATAATATTTTAAAAACAAAAAAAAAAACCCAAAAATAAAAAATGCAAACAAACAAAAAAACCTTGTGTTTTAAAAAAATCCAAAATTTTTGGTATAGGGAGTGAAAAAAGATGATCAACGAAATTTTTATTTTTTTATTGAAAGCTGTGGAAAGACGAATCTGAAAATTTTTCTTCTTCTTCTTTTCTTCTTTTCTTTTCTTTTCTTCTTCTTCTTCTTTTCTTCTTCTTCTTCTTCTTTGCTTCTTTTCTTCTTCTTCTTCTCCTCTCCTCCCCTCCTCCTCCTCCTCCTCTCCCTATCCTCCTCCTTCTCCCCCTTCTTCTTCTTCTTCTTCTTTTTCTTCTTTTCTTCTTTTTCTTTTCTTCTTCCTCTTCTTTTTCTTCTTCTTTGCAATTCTTCTTCACAATTCTTCTTCGTAATTCTTCTTCGCAATTCTTTTTCTTCTTCAAATTCTTCGAATTCTTCTTCACCAAATTCTTCTTCTTCAAATTCTTCTTTTTCAAATTTTCTGTTTCAAATTCTTCTTTGCACTCCTTTTTCTTTGCATTCTTCTTCCTTTTCTTTGCATTCTTCTTCTTCTTTGCATTCTTCTTCTTCATCATCATCTTCTAATGCTGTCCCTCATATTGGACGGTATGCATAGTGTCTGTTCTTCACATCGGCTTGTAACTCTGCACTGGCCTCATCTGACACATTCCGACTTTAGAGCAGTTTCAGTTCATGGGAAAACTCATGAGAAAGACAAGAAAACATTTGTCAAATTTGCATAAACAAAGGCAGGAAAACGGAATTGGATGGTAGAAAATGAGAAGGGGAAAAAAAGCTGTAAAAACAAAAACTTTGGCTAGGGGAAAGCGAGTGCTCTGACCACTGAGCTATCCTGCCCCCGAAAGTAAAAGAGACAATGACAGACAACAGGGATATGGCAGTGACAGTGATACTGACACCCTAACTGTAGCTTCTTTCCCAATAGAAGAGTGTTCATTTTAATGGCCTTTTCCCTATTCCATGACAGTTATTTTAATACTTAGATCTGTTACCTTTGCAAAAGCCATACAAATTCATGTTTCACATTATCGATACTGCATGGACATTGTTCTTTATTTAGCTAGTAGTAATTTGTTTGTTTACATGTTTGTTTACTTTTTTTTTCCTTTTTCGGTTTTGTTTTTGTTTAGCAGTTTTCTTGAGATTTTTTAGAAAAAGCAATGCTGCGAAAATAGATACAACGCAAATACAACAGACCACAACAGAATATAGTAGAACACTACACTACACTACACTACACTACACTACACTACACTACACTACACTACACTACACTACACTAACTACACTACACTACACTACTACACTACACTACACTACACTACACTACACTACACTACACTACACTACACTACTACACTACACTACACTACACGACACGATCTGGCCCAGCCGACAGCACCTAGCAGGCCAAGATGTCTGACAAGGCCACCACCTTGTCCTCACTCCAGGCCATATGAGCCAAGCTGCAGCAGCTGCAGATGCAGCAGCCCTCAACACGGACCACACTGCGACGCTACGCGACGTGACGCGACGCAACGCTACACTGCACTGCACTGCACGACACGACACGACGCTACGCTACGCGACACTACACTACACTACACTACACTACACTACACTACACTACACTACACTACACTACACTACACTACAAAACAATGTCATACAATATGTCACAATACTAATAGAGCACGAAACAACGTATGATACAGAACAACACAATATAGCATAATAAAAACCAAAGACTCCCCAACTCAATTCAAAAACACTCACAACCATCATAAATGCCGAGATACGGAAGCCTACACATTTACTTTAAAATCACAGTTTCTATTCATCTAACACTCTATTAGTTTCGGTATAAAAAGAAAAAAACAAATCTCAATAACGAAACATCTATCAGAAAACAACAAACAGAACTTTCGCCGATAAAACAAACACTACAGAGATCAAAGACAAAATGAAAGAACTATACACCTTAAATCTGGCTCTGAATATACTTCAAAGTGGAATATAAAGAGAACTTTTTTTATATTGAAAGTTTCTAGTTTGAAGTAAAGAGAATTAGAAAAAGACAATACAAGAGGACAAAAAAATGTTTTAAAGGAATCTAAAATGTCAAATAATGAAGAATAGCTTCAGAATCAATGTATCGTTAGATCTTCTTTTCGTTGAAACCTTTAAGAGCATTCATAACTAACAGTGTTTGAAACCGAGAGAAGAAAACACCCAGTCTTACTTTAAGCTCATTACATTGGTTTGGGTGATATAAAATATAAAAAAATTCAAACCAGTGAGGTAAAAATGGAGAGACCGGAAGGCCAAAGGGACATACCAACAAATACACAGAGAGAGGGGGTGGGGGACACAGAGAGAGGGAGGGGAGAGAGAGAGGGATTTTTTTTTGTTTTGTTTTTTAATTTATACTTTTATATCGAGGATAATAGAATAAGCAATCATGTGCTTTTTTTCATCCGGTCCCCGTGTGTATGCAGTTTTTGTAAATATTGTCATCTGTTCCCACCGGCACACGATGGCCTACTCTTACGAAAAGCGGAACAGGATTTAACGTGTGCGCAAGATGTTCTGCGTGCGTTCGCACACGGGGCCTCGGTTGAAAGTCTCATCCGAAGGACTTTTGGGGAGTGCGGAATCGGCACTGATGTTAACTCCAGGAGAAAAATTTTCTCGACCGGACTCGAACGCGGGTCGTCAAATTGCCAGCGCAATGTTCTGACCACTAGGCTATCCGTCCCCCAGGGTGAATGAGAGAGAGAGAGAGAGAGAGAGAGAGAGAGAGAGAGAGAGAGAGAAAAGAGAGAGAGAGAGAGAGAGAGAGAGAGAGAGAGAGAGAGACAGAGAGAGAGAGGGAGGGAGGGAGGGAGAGGGGGCAGACAGATGAACAGAGACAGAGAGAGGGAGAGAAGGGGGCTACAAAGATAGACAATCAAACAAAAAGAGAGAGAGAGAGAGAGAGAGAGAGAGAGAGAGAGAGAGAGAGAGAGAGAGAGAGAGAGAGAGAGAGAGACAGACAGACAGACAGACAGACAGACAGACAGACAGACAGACAGACAGACAGACAGACAGAGAGGAGAGAGAGAGGGAGAGAGAGAGAGGAAAGAGGGAAAGAGAGAAAGAGAGGGGGAAGAGAGAGAGGGAGACAGACAGACAGGCAGGCAGACAGACAGAGGGGAGAGATAGAGGAGAGAGAGGGGAAAGAGAGACAGACAGAGGAAAGAGAGGGAAAGAGAGAAAGAGAGAGAGAAAAAGAGAGAGAAAGAGGGAGGGAGGGAGGAGGGAGAGAGAGAGAGAGAACAAATTGAACAAATTTTTGAACAAATTTTATTTTTCAGAGGGTAATAGATTAAGCACTACATGCTTTTTTAACATCCAGCCCTCGGGAAAAAAAACAACAAACGAATAAGAAATAGAAATAGAAAAACGAGCATTAAAAAAAGCTTAATAACAAGAGGGAAAAAAATCATGGGAAAAACATGCATAGTTACAAAAATCCAAAGAAAGTAGTACTCATTCTCTCTCCCGATCCCCCCTACACACACACACACACACACACACACACACACACACACACACACACACACAACACACACACACACACACACACACACACACACACACACACACACACACACACACACAACACACACACACCGAAAGGCAAGCAAGAAATAGAAAAACATTACAGAGACAGACAGACAGACAGACAGACAGAGAGAGAGACAGACAGACAGAGACATAGAGACAGAGACAGATTAAATGTATATATGAACAATGAAAAACACACCAAAAAAACCCCAAACAAACAAACAAAAAATAAATAATAATAATAATAATAATAATAATAATAATAATAATAATAATAATAATAATAATAATAATAATAATAATAATAATAATAAAATAACAGAAATGCATAACAACAGAAACTAACTGTACTATCCGAGGAAAAAATTCATGTAATTGAGACTTCTAGTGGTTTGATCAAAACATTTGTGGTGAAAGCAGAGTGACATTTTCATGAGTCATCAGAAAATCATACAACAAAAACTTAAATCTTGAAAACTTTGATTCATATTTTAGAAAGGTTGGGAGTCTATTCCAAAACCAGCTCCCAGAATATATTAGACTTGATTTAAACAGAGTAATGGTTGGTAAAGGGAGGTTGATTTTATGTGAATGTCGAGAG
>JASPKP010004244.1:0-5000 GCA_030674155.1 Stramonita haemastoma | reverse complement strand
AAAGGGAGGTTTTTCTCTTTTTTTTTTCTTTCTTTTTTTTTAATTTTTGAATGCTTCTTTGAACTAGAACTTGGTAAAGAGAAACTCAGTGAAGCAAGAGATGAATAGAAACTGATGAAGAGTGTATGGGTTTAAGCAGATGCGTTTGTGTGCATATTCTGAAAGATGGAGGGTGGACGGTGTAGCCGAGTGGTTAAGATTAAGACCGTTCAATGAAGTTGTGGGTTCGAATCTAGGCGGAGCATCTGGTGAATTAAAGGGAAGAGATTTTCATTATCTCAGAAGGTCAGCTCTTAGTGCAGACCTGCCAGTGCCTAAATTACCTTCGCGTTTACACACAAGCAGGAGATGGAATACGCACGTTACGTTTTTATATTCTTTTATATCGAGGATAATGGAATAAGCACTCATTGCTTTTTTACATCCAGCCCCCGTGTGTATGCAGTTTTGTAAATCTTTTCATCTCTTCCCACCGGCACACAATAGCCTACTCTTACGAAAAGGGGAACAGGATTTTAACGTGTGTGCAAGAAAATTTCCGTTATGCGTATCAGCGTTTGGGTGGGTTACAGAACTACAAACATACCCAGCATGCATTCTGTACAAACAAAATTATGTGGGAAGGTGTCAGCTGAAGCTAAGGGACATATTTCCTGCAGAGATTACAAGCATAGAGAAGACCAGACACTACACACCCCACCCGGTAAGAGAACCTAGAGAAGAAGGAGAAGAGGAAAATGGTGGCTCTGTCGACATTACTATAGTTATTGATGTTCTCATGGTTGTCCCTGAGTGTTAGGCTACCTTCATTAAGTGATGGTCAATTTTCACGCCACTGACCGACCCTCTTGTAAGAGGTCAACATCAAAAGAGATTTATAAAATTGGTAAGAATTGTCAAAAATCTAGAACAAGGTAATATATATATATATATATATATATATATATATATATATATATATATATATATATATATAAATATATATATATATATATATTGTGTGTGTGTGTGTGTGTGTGTGTGTGTGTGTGTGTGGTGTGTGTGTGTGTGTGTGTGTGTGTGTGTGTGTGTGTGTGTGTGTGTGTGTGTGTGACGCTCCACCACATAATGAGACACATTGCACCAGAGGTCAATTTTTAGTTATTGATATGTTATCTAACTGCAATAAAATGGCTATACAATACAAAAAACAGATTGAAAATCTGACAATTCTAGGAAACGTTATTGAAAGTTAAAATCCTAGACTGCAGGAAATGACAAAATGAGAAATTGACAAGTTTAGCATCCTAATAGGTGGTCAGAATGAGGTCTTGGGTATTTTTAAAACACATTTAAAGGCAAAAGGAAACAAATTTATGATTTGATATTTCACTATAAGGTAGAATAATGGCTATACTTTAATAAGCAATCAAAATCTCAAAATTGCCAACTTGACCCTACCTGCCTTTAATGGCCCCTAGCGGAAAAGTGGGCTATGTGCTAAGCGACTCATTTCGTGGTGGAGCGCTACATATATATATATATATATATATATATATATATATATATATATATATATATATATATATATATATATATATATATATATATATATATATATATATACCATATTACAGACAAACAAACAGGCAGGCAGGCAGGCACAAAATCATCGACATCATCATCATCATCCTTACTTTCACCATCAACAACTGTACAACTTCTGGTGTCACTTTTCCACTCCATTGATACTCAATATTACTATCAACATCAAAGGTGTAGGCCATATCATACTTAAAAACCATGAACAAAACCTCCCTAAGAAAACAAACCCAATAAAACAAAACATCCAAAATTAAACATCAACAAATAAAACAGTTTCAAACCAAACTTTCTTTTTTTTTTTTTTAAAGCTTTGTGCTTTGAAATTTGACCGTGTAAACCATCTTCAAAAGTTAATCAATGGACTTAATTTCCAACTGACATCAGAGATGAAAAGATAATGTATCAATGAACAGTTTCTATAAGAAAAAAAACCCATTAGAGTGATTGACAATACGTGCAGTGATGAGGAAAATGATCCTGGACGAATGAAGACCAATAATGTGCGTAAAAGGATTGCACAGAATTCGAATAATCACCAGGGGAGCGGATAAGCCTAGTGGTTAAAACGTTACATTTGTGATATGAGAGCCCAGGATCGAGCCACCATCGACGTATCCGTTCCAGAGAATTTTCCTCCTGGAGTTAACATCTGTACCGACTCCACTCCCCCGAAAGTTCTCCGGGTGGGACTATAAAACAAGGTCTTGTATGCGAATGCATGCAGAACATCTTGCTCACACATTAAAAACTCGTTCTACCTTTAGGAAGTGTAGGTCATTGCGTGTCGGTAGGAACGGATGACAACAGTTAGTTTAGAAACCGCACACACACACACACACACACACACACACACACACACACACAACACACACACACACACACACACACACACACACACACACACACACACACACACACACACACACACAAATAACTGATGAAAAAAAGCGTGAGGGTACACCCACACAACAAAAAAAGACATACAAAAATAAACAGAGAGACACACACACTTGTTATGACTGCACATGTAATGAAACTGAAATGGACACATTGATAGACAGGCAGTCAGGCAAACAGACAGAATGACAAACATCCACAGAAATCCAAAATAAAAGCGGGAAGGGGAGATAAACACATTGTGTGAAGAACATGAATTAAATTTTCATCCAACAGGAATATGGACAGGCAGGTAAATACATAGACAAACAAAGCATGGGTCAACCACAGCATACAGAGTGAAGCAAAACAGTTCCGTGGGTGTGTACATGCGCGCACATACACACACACATGCACGCGCGCACGCACACACATACACACACGTACGCGCGCGCACACACACACACATACACACACACATCACAGCACAGCACAGCACAGCACAGCACAGTAGAAGTAGTAGAATAGTAGTAGTATCAGCCGCAACAGTAGTAGTAGTGTTAGTAGCAGCAGCAGCAGCAGTAGTAGTAGTAGTAGTAGTAGTAGCAGCAGCAGCAGCAGCAGCAGTAGATGCAGTAGTAGTAGTAGTAGTAGTAGTAGTAGTAGTAGTAGTAGTAGTAGTAGTAGTAGTAGTAGTAGTAGTAGTAGTAGTAGTAGTAGTAGTAGTAGTAGCAGCAGCAGCAGCAGCAGCAGCAGCAGCAGCAACGGCAGTGAAAGAACCAAAAGACAATTTATTCCTGAAGGGCTGAAATCAAACATAATATGACATTGACCATACTTTATCAGAAATAATAAAATTCAAGTGATGGGGACAGGAATGGTCACATTCTAGCAATAACATTCTGTCTAGAGACTGACAGGTTACAGGTTTGATTCCACCTAAAGCTCAGATTTTATCCCCATCCTGCAGACCATGTGTGGTGGTTTGGGTACTAGTCCAGAAGAGATGCCAAACCGAAGTTTCACATGCAACATATATCTAGCGCGTGTAAAGTAACTTAGGGCAACAAGAGAAATGTTCATGGCACAGCAAGCGCTGGAAAAGAGTAATTTAATTTTTTTTTTAAAGGAAAAAATCAGCAAAATGGAAAGATGACAGAAAAAGCCCACAAACTTACACCACCGAATCTGGAGATACAGTTTCTGCTGAAAATATTTACCATAGAGCACAAAAAACAAAAACTAAAAACCCAAACCAAAATATGATAGCACCCCAGCATTGGCACAAACAGTAGTACAGCAGCAACGAAAACTACAACCACAAAATCAGATATTAATAGTGATGAGAAGAAAGAAGAAGAAGAAGAAGAAGAAGAAGAAGAAGAAGAAGAAGAAGAAGAAGAAGAAGAAGAATGAAATTTACACAACACTATTTCATACAAAAACAGATCAAAACCCTTGCATTCAGCCTATTCTTACGCATGCAACCAATAACAACTAATAGTTTCAACAAATTCAAATGTATACACACACTCACACACGCGCACGTGCGCGCACGTATACATAAACGTTATACACTTTGGCAGGGTCATTTCGGTTGTTGAAGACAGGAATATATATGAGTTGAAACAGGAGGGGAAAATAATACCAACACCTCTGCAATACAACAACTGCCAAAAGCATCAATGACGATAATAATAACGATAAAGATAGTGGTGATGATGATGATGACGATGATGACGACGACGACGACGACGACGATAATGATGATCATGATGACGACGACGACGGTGACGATGACGATGACGATGACGACGACGATGACGACGACGACGACGATGATGACAATTAAAAAAAGAACAAAAATGACACAAAACTGTTTACTACAAACAACCATGTAAAAATTTGAAAGCCCATAGAGAAATCATGAGATAGTCCATAAACTATCATCTCTAACGTTTGTTTTTATGCTGAAAAAATGTTTTCTTTTCTTTAATTCAGTTTATCCTCTTTTATAGCCTACTAAGTTTCATTTTAATTTACTTTATTCTATCTTATTCCTATGATATCTTTAAAGACACCTTTTTTTTCCAAAGAAAACAAGCAAAAACTAAATAACTGTCCAAATGAGACTTCAAAGACACAATGAAAGAGCCCTGTTCACTTAAGCAGGCCATTTGAACAGTCTTCAAAGTTCGTCAATGAAATTGTTTCTAGTGTTAAGTTGCAAATAACCCCAGGAATAATAAATCTGTCTCAAGAAAAATTGTTCCAGGAGAAATGTGTCTACTTTTATAAGTTCCGAAGACCAAGGAATAAAATATGTTGGAAGAAAGAGAGCTAGTTTCTTTGGAAACCCTGAATACATTTATTTTATTTTATTTTATTCTATTCTATTCTATTGTATTCTATTTTATTTTGTACACTTTATGTCACAGAAATTTCTCTGCGTGAAATTCGGGCTGCTCTCCCCGGGAAGAGCGCGTCGCCACAAGTGCAGCGCCGCCCATTTTGTTTTCTTTTTCCTGTATGCAACTGTA
>JASPKP010004243.1:10000-17979 GCA_030674155.1 Stramonita haemastoma | reverse complement strand
TTTTAAAAACCTTGGGCTCTGGCTGGGGCGAAAAAATCACACGTCAATTTTTTTTAAATGAAACGGTTGGTACAGTTTAGTACATGCTTAATCCTTCCGCTAAATTTCCCGAGGCGATCATTCTTCCCAAATCCATTATTATCACGAAAGATTGAAGTGGCTGGTTGATATTCATTTTAAAAGCTGAAAGGGGAAAACAGGGAAAACGTCTCTTACCCTGATCTGTGTGGGTGACATGTTGGCATTCCCCCGAGGTTCCGTTCAAGGCAGCCACAGTCAGGTCCAGCACTCGCTTCTCTGCTTCCGAAACCAGCATGTCCAGCTTCTTTTCCCCCGGTTCTCCGTGTGTTGAACTGCCACCACACATACACGCACATAGGATGAGTGTCCTTAACACTGACGGGATAGCCTATTTGGTCAGAACATTGCGCTCCCCAATTTCACGACCCGGGTTCGATTCCCGGTCGAGG
This sequence comes from Stramonita haemastoma, assembly GCA_030674155.1. Taxonomy (NCBI): domain Eukaryota; kingdom Metazoa; phylum Mollusca; class Gastropoda; order Neogastropoda; family Muricidae; genus Stramonita; species Stramonita haemastoma. The sequence continues at coordinate 17,509 of JASPKP010004243.1, read as the reverse complement.
AGATTTTCTCCTGGAGTTAACATCAGTGCTGACTCCACTCTCCCCAAAATTTCCTTCGGATGAGATTTTTAAACCGAGGCCCCGTGTGCGAACGCACGCAGAACACCTTACGCACATTAAATCCTGTTCCGCTTTTCGTAAGAGTAGGCCATTGTGTGCCGGTGGGAAACAGATGAGATTTAAAAAAAACTGCATACACTCCGGGACTGGATGTAAAAGCACATGAGGCTTATCCCATTATCATCGTTATAAAAGAATAAAATGAATAAATAAACGACCACACAGGTTATGGGACACCTTTACCTTTTTAAAAAATAAAAACATGATTAGCATACTCATCCCTGTCATGCATGACCTCCATGAATATTTTCCGTTCCATCACAACACAGTCTTTTCCATGTTACTATAGACCATACACACAACGAACGACAAAATTTAAAGCGGGGAAAAAAGTTACTGACACATAGGGCTTTCCCTGGCTCCCCCCAAGCAGCAGCATTTTAGCCATGGGGTGTTGTTGGTCATTTCACGCAGAGAAATCTACCGTACCGTGACTAAAAGGGTATAATAGTAAAAAAGTAAAATACCCCCCCCCCCAAAAGACCCGATACTGACCACATGGGACTTTCCCTGGCTCCCCCCATGCAGCAGCATTTTAGCCATGGGGATGTTGTTGGTCATTTCACGCAGAGAAATCTACCGCGTTTGGACTAAAAGAGTAAACTAAAAGTTCCGCTTTTCGTAAAAGTAGGCCATCGTGCGCCGGTGGGAACAGATGATTATTTTTACAAAACTGCATACACACGGGGACGGATGAAAAAAAAAGCAAAAGATTGCTTTTTCTGTTATCTCGATATAAAAGAATAAATAAATAAATAAGGTGTATAATAGTAAAAAGTAAATAATAATACCAAAATCCCAGATACTGACACATAGGACTCTCCTGGCTCCCTGCAGCAGCAGCATCTTGGCCATGGGGATGTTGTTGGTCATCAGGGCGATGTCCAGCACACTCAGGTTCTCTGCGTTCAGGCTGCACAGCAACAACCACCACCATCACCACCCACCATGTAACATGATGACATGACAACAGCAACGGTATAGCGTTTTTGACTAGTATTTTTTTTTATAAAAATACTGCAGGCCACAGAAAGGGACAGCGGTTGGTTGGGAATGGAGGGAGAGCAAAAGGAGGAGGGTGTGGGGAAGGAAGTAAGGAGGGGGGACGAGACAGGACAGGACAGACAGAGGGAGAGAGACAGACAGAGAGAGAGAGGAGAGAGAGAGAGATGAGAGAGAGGAGAGAGAGAGAGAGAGAGAGAGGAGAGAGAGAGAGAGAGAGAGAGAGAGAGAGAGAGAGTGAGAGAGAGGATGAGAGAGAGAGAGAGAGAGAGAGAGAAGAGAGAGAGAGAGAGAGAGAGAGAGAGGAGAGAGAGAAGAGGAGAGAGAGAGAGAGAGAGATTCGGATGGTTTATTCATTTATAGGCCAAGGCCCCTTATGAAGGGGTATACGAACATGATAACAAAGAAATGCAGTAAGATCAAAATATACAAAAAAATAAATAGATCTACATACTGGTTGCATGTGACAAAAGGAAAATTCTTACGACATAGCAAGGTCTCTAAGCTTAAATGCTTTGTATAAATACAAGGCAAAATTACGGACCACTTCCGGGGAGGATGATGGCATCAACAAGGTTAATTTAAACATTGATGGCTCTATAATATTTGGGCTTGATAAACTGTTCTCGAATCGTTGTTAGAAAAGGGCAACAAAGAACAAAGTGAACTTCATTTTCTTCTGCCTCTTTACACAGACGGCAAATTAAATCATCATTATTAGCATTTCTATATCGATAATAATGAACAGCTAATTCCGATACACCTAATCTAAACCTTGTTGTCATAAACATTAAATGTTTATCCATATCCAGCTTTAAATATGGCTTTAAATCAGAAAGGCTGCAAAAATGTCTGTAGATTGTAAACCTATCACTATTCTGAATATGATCAGACCATTTCTGCCAAGAACAATCTACTAAACGTTGACGAAAAACACGTACAAAACTATCAACACAGCCAACACCTTGATTTTGCCAAACAAAGCCAAACCCATATTCAAACAAACATACACGAACTTTGGTTACCCAATTTTCTTTACCTTAGCATCTAAACTATGTAACATGTCGTATGCCTTACGGGGTATTCTATCACTAGTCATATGCAGTAATTTGAACCAGTAGCGAATACAATTAACAGCGGATACTATTTAAAGAGAGAGAGAGAGAGAGAGAGAGAGAAGAGAGAGAGAGAGATGAGAGAGAGAGAGAGGGAGAGATGAGGAGAGAGAGAGAGGAGAGACAGACAGACAGACAGACAGACAGACAGACAGACAGACAGACAGACAGAGAGACAGAGACAGACAGACAGACAGACACAGACAGACAGACAGAGACAGACAGACAGACAGACACTGAGACAGTGATCGAAACAGACACGCAGTCAGACAGAGACAGAGAGAAAGTCATCAAACATAATAGAATAGAAAGCCTCTATATGAACAAAGACGAAAAAACAATCAAACTTTTGGTTATCCTGCCAGCATCTTTGATTCTAGCCGAGTACTAGTGGCTTGACCGTTACATCTATCAGCTATCATGCTCGCCTAGAAATCGAGGGGTTAAGGGTTCGAACTCTGTTCAAAGGTACATGTCCCTTCTCATTCACTTAACACAGAGTAATGGTCTGAAAGCTAGTCTTTCATCTAAAACCGTCAGAAAAAAAACGCCACAAATTTCTGTGCCGAGTAATCATTTTCTTTTTCTCCTACCACCCTGGGCAGTCACTATGGCTTCGCACTGATGAGAATTTAGCGCACGTAAAAGAACCCAAGGTTATAAGAGAGTAATCCCCGTCAAACCAGTTTCTGTTGATACCCCCTTACTCTTGGATTAAGGAAATCCCTATACAGGACCAAAAAAAGGGAGAAAGGGAAGGGGGAAGGAGTGTGGGGAGGGGGGGGGAGGGGTGATGTGTGTGTTGTAACATGGCCAGACACGCTATCTTTTCGTGGGAGGAGAGGGGGGGATCAACTCCAAAATGTCAGGGTGTAGAGTAGGGAGATGTGAGGTGTTTTCTAACTACTGCACAGCAGTAGTGGGGAACAAGATGACAATATTTACACACAACTGCATACATACTGGGGACTGGATGAAAAAAAAAGCAACATGAGTGCTCATCCCATTTTCCTCGATGTAAAGAATAAAATAAAATAAAAAATAAATTAAATAAAAAACACCTGTTAGGTACTGACCTGTTGAGATCCACAGAGTTGGAGTCCAGGATGGCTTTCACTGCATCCAGGTCTTGCTGCTCCACTGCCTCAAAGAGGGCTGCATGCACAAAAACAGACAATCATAGAGATTGATAAAATATGAATGAAACCGATAGATTATTGGTCTATGGACAACAAAAGACAGTCATGTAGATTGATAAGTGATAGAAAGCAATAGAATATTGATTTATGGACTAAAAAAAGGGACAATCATTTAGATTGATTCATCATAGAAACCAATAGATTATTCTTTTATGGACAACAACAGACAATCAATAGGCTGGTTATTCAAAGAATACAATACATCGTTGGTTTTAAAAAAAAATGCGATGGTATCCATTTGAAATCAGTATACACTAGAAAACAGCCATAAAAAATGACAACTGCAAACAACAACAGTACTTCGGATGAGACTATAAACCAAGGCCCCGTGTGCGGAGGATCTTGCACACACGTTAAAACCTGTTCCGCTTTTCGAAAGAGTAGGCCATTGTGTACCGGTAGGAGCAGATGACAAAATCTACAAAATTACATACACACGAGTACTGGATGTAAAAACAACAACAACACAAGCGCTTATTCCATTATCGTCGATATAAAATAATAAATAAGTAAAGCATGACATCATACGTTCAAAAGGGTAATGAATCATTGGTTTATAAAAATGCAGAAATGTCCGTAAAAAACACTTGACAAGAAACAGCCATACAGAATGATAACTACAAGCATTCCATCACAAGTTCAAAGGGTTAACACAACCATGTTTTCAGCAACCCCCCCCCCCCCCGAAACCCAATTAAAACAAAAATTCTCACAGAAGGAACACCGAGTAACACATTTAAACAGTTATTAACCCTGACACAAATGACACACAGTAGAATGATGAATCGAATCGATTTTTTAGGTCCTGTCACACAAACCGAGGATTAAACCACGAAACCCACCAACAAACATTTCATAAAAGAAATGCTATCATTTAAAGAGACATGAAACACTGTCAAATTTGAGAAGGCTCAAACAAAGAATCCCAGAAAACAAGAAAAAATTCAACGTAAAAAAGGCACCAAAGTAAAAAAAAAAAAAAAAAAAAAAAAAAAAAAAACAAACCGTGAAAACGCAGCGTTTAAACTTGCGACAAAGAAACCCAAACCCTTACAGTAACAGAAATCCAGGGTTCAACTGAAGCCACCACCACCACATAACCAACAGCAGTATATACATAAAACCCATAAAAACACACATACACACACACACACCTTCACTACAGCACACAACAAGAACACTGTTGCTACACTTCTCATGCGTTTTGTGGGAGGACTCTAAGGAGGTAGTTAGCACAGCTGCCTATTAGATTGGAGAGGGGAGGGGGAGGGGAGGGGAAGGGGAGGGGGAGACCAATTCGAAAACCTCAAGTCCGGCTGTTTTGGCGACAGGAAGAAAAAAAGAAAGAAAACGGAGGACATGCACAGTTTGTTTGCATGGCAGGCAAGGCATGGAGCGGTCAAATATTTGCTGAGGCTTCCTTCCCCTCCGGCCCGTCTGTCTGTCTGTCTGTCTGTCTGTCTGTCTGTCTGTCTGTCTGTCTGTCTGTCTGTCTGTCTGTCTGTCTGTCTGTCTGTCTGTCTGTCTGTCTCTCTCTCTCTCTCTCTCTCTCTCTCTCTCTCTCTCTCTCTCTCTCTCTCCAGACCCGTCATCCATATCCAACCTCCTTCTTCCAAGAGTTCAGGGTTGTTTGAGCTGGTTACGTGGGCCACTGACAGGTTTTGTTTGTTTGTTTGCTTAAGTGCTGTCTCTCTCTCTCTGTCTCTGTCTCTCTTTATACATCTGTCTCTCTCTCTCTCTGTTTCCCTAGTGTAAGTTTTGGGCATGCTAATGCTTGGATCTTATTACAAAAAAAACACCACCATTACTGCATGATATATAAACTGCATCAGTTTTGTTTTAAAAGGTCAAGGTTTTCCCATAACCAATACGGCCGTTGGGGAGCGAGATGTCAGACACCTCAGCTTCTCCAGGGGCCAGCATAGAGAGGGCGGCGCCCATCTCCTCTCCCTCGCTACATAACCTTCCCTGACGTTAAAGAGGGCAGGTACCCATTCACACAGCTGAGTGAACTGGAGGACCAGACTTTACTTGAAGCCAAGGCACGGAAACGATTACCCATCCCACTTGGTAAGTTTTCAGTTAACAAAACAAAAAGAGAGAGAGAACTGCTTAAAACAACTGCTCGTAAAAATAAATCTCTCCAAGATAACCAATACCGATGGCATGCAGTGGAGTGGAGTGACAAACTGACTTGTCAGGACAGTGCATTCACAGACTGACAATGGAACTGGAAAGTACTTTAATTTGCTTGTTTGGCTGGGATAGGTCTCCTAGTACTAGTCAGCGCTATTTCTGGGGAAGTCTGTGACGTTAGCACAGGAAAATATCTTCAAAAAACCCCCACACACATGTGTGGTCCGGTAGCACTCCTGTAAGAAAAGGCAGATGCTGCGGGTGATGTAAGCATCACTCCCCTCTCCCTTCCCCCGAGGCCCTACCTTACCCTCGCTGCTGCCACCTTAACAGACAAAGTACACAAATACATACAAATAGTTTAACTGATAATTATATGTGTCAGAGAGTGTAAACGAAGAGTGACTAGACTAAGTGATAGTGAGAGATTTGAGAGAGAGAGAGATTTGAGAGAGAGAGAGAGAGAGAGAGAGAGAGAGAGAGAGAGAGAGAGAGAGAGAGAGAGAGAGAGAGAGAGAGAGAGAGAGAGAGAGAGAGAGAGAGAGAGAGAGAGAGAGACGACATGCAGAGACGATAGAGAGAGAGAGAGAGAGAGAGAGAGAGGAGAGAGAGAGAGAGAGAGAGAGAGAGAGAGAGAGAGAGAGAGAGAGAGAGAGAGAGAGAGAGAGAGGAGGAGAGGAGGAGAGAGTGAGAGAGAGAGAGAGAGGAGAGAGAGAGAACACTCATACATAACATACCAGTGACACAGAAACCAACACTTATTATCCACCCTCTTGCTGGAGCATAAGCCAACACAACACAACACAACACAACACAACAGCAGTATAATCAACGGCAACTTAGTTCCCAGTTCCTAACAATAGCACAGTCATCATGCTACACACCTGCAAGCATAGCAGGGGGGTGGGAGAGAGGAGAGGAAGAGGGGAGAGAGGAGAGAGAGAGAGAGAGAGAGAGAGAGAGAGAGAGAAGAGAGAGAGAGAGAGAGAGAGAGAGAGAGAGAGGAGAGAGAGAGAGAGAGAGAGAGAGAGAAGGGGGGGGGGGGGGGGGAAGTAGAGGGGACGATGAAATGGGGGTACCAATCCACTTAGTAACTCTGTTCTTCATTCACTGATTCAGGTTTAACGTTAGTTCTCGAGGATAAGTATGCCACAACACTGCGGTGGTGGCGGGGGGTGGTGAAGGCGGACTTGTTTATTAGCACTGATGGGGACAGGTCAGCTCAGTGGTCAGAGCACTCGCTTTCCCTCAGCTAAGGTTAATTAAGCAGCATCGAGCGTGGTTACCAACTGGATGAGTGACCGCTTGCGCGCCTTGGCTTCAATACAGTTCCCCCAGTTCACCCAGCTGTAAATGGGTAACTGCCCTCTTTACGGTCAGGGGAAGGTAAAGCAGCGAGGGAGAGGAGATGGGCGCCGCCCTCAATATGCTGGCCCCTAGAGAAGCAGAGGTCTCTGAGGCATCGCTCCCCTTACGACCACATAGGTTGTGGGAACACCTTTACCCTTACCTTTAAAACAGTATGAGCAGAATGGTAACACAAATGGCAAAGAGGGGGAAAACTATGAGGCTATCGGATTTGAACTCAAGACCTTCGCATGAAAGATCCTTTTCCACATATGTGCCTTGGAATGTTCCAGAAAACCAGACCAGCAAAACATCCTTTAGAGATGTACGCTATTCAGCGACCTGAGGACCTTAGACAGAGACAACCCTGCAAAACCAAGCTGTACAGCCCACGAAAGGAGCTGAAAAGGGCCCGTATGCCCGGATTCTTCCCACACACATCTTATTTATTTATCTATCTATTCTTTTATATCGAGGATAATGGAATAAACACTCATGCGCTTTTTTTTACATTCAGTCCCCGTGTGTGAACAATTTATCAAATCTTGTCATCTGTCATCTGTTCCCACCGGCACACAATGGCCTATTCT
>JASPKP010004242.1:12500-15000 GCA_030674155.1 Stramonita haemastoma | reverse complement strand
TCAAAGAAAGGAGTTAAGAACAGAACACACTCCACCTCAAAGAAGGGGAGTTAAAACAGACTCCACCTCAAAGAAGGGGAGTTAAGAACACACTCCACCTCAAAGAAGGGGAGTTAAGAACACACTCCACCTCAAAGAAGGGGAGTTAAAATAATAATACATGGAATTTGTATAGCGCTATCTCTTGTAAAAACAAATTAAAGCGCTTTCATTCGACCTACACAACACATAATCAAAAACAATTTACAGTTTTACCAAATTCAAATATACACACACACGCACGCATGCATGCACGCAGCACGCCCGCGCACACACACACATACAAACGTTAAGCACTTTGGCAGGTGGATGTTGAAGGCAGGGACAGGTAAGAGATGAAAGCGGAAGGAGAAAAACTTAGGTTTGAAATAAGTGTGTCTTGAGGTTGGATTTAAAAGTGTCATAAGTAGGCTTTTGCCGGAGGGAGAGAGGAAGGTCGTTCCAGATCGATGGACCAGAAACAGAGAAAGAGAGGCGGCCAACGGTAGATAGGTTGAATCTGGGTATTCTTAAAGACAAAGTATCTGCCGACGAGAGGAGGGAGCGAGATGGTGTGTACAAGTGAAGACATTCACAGAGGTAGGAGGGTGCAGTATTGTGGAGACATTTGTAACAGAGGGTATTGATCTTGTAGTTTACTCTCTGTGGTACGGGCAGCCAATGGAGAGATTGCAAGAGAGGGGTAATGTGCTCAGATTTTTTCTTTCTGAGGACCAGACGAGCTGCAGAGTTTTGTATACGTTGAAGGGAGTGGATGGATGATGCTGGCAGACCAGCCAAAAGGGAATTGCAATAGTCCAGACGTGAGAGAATAAGAGAAGTGACGAGTTTGGATGTTGCATCAGTGGCAGGTACTTTCGAATTGCGCTAATACGCCGTAGTTGATAGTAGCATGACTGACAGGTTTGGGTAATGAATTTTTGCATGGAGAGAGTGTTGTCGACAACGACTCCTAGATACTTCACTGAAGTGGATAGCGGAACTGACGTATTGCCTAATTCTATTGAAGTTGTTGGAATGGAGGAGAGTTTGTGTTTGGTGCCTACGAGCATGGATTCGGTTTTATCTGCATTTAGTTGTAATTTGTTTTGTATCATCCAGTGTTGGATATCTTGAAGGCAGTTGGTCATATTTGTCAAAAGAGAAGGAAGATTTTCAGGTGTGTCACTGCTTTGAATCTGCGAGTCATCGGCATAAAAGTGATAATTGATATGATGACGGTCTATTATATGTGACAGTGGAGCAGTATAGAGGGTGAAAAGAAGAGAGCCCAGAACAGATCCCTGAGGGACACTGCATTCCAGTATGGCAGGTGCTGATTGAATCTTGTTTACTGCAACTGTATGGATTCGGTCTGCTAGGTATGAAGTGAACCAGGTGAGGGCTGTGCCATTAATGCCAAACATGTTTTGGAGACGGGAGAGAAGAATTGAATGGTCTATAGTGTCAAAGGCAGCAGATAAGTCGAGGAGAGAAAGAAGGGAGATTTTCCCTGAGTCGGAAGCATGGAGAAGCATGTTTAGAGTATGAACCAGGGTGGTTTCAGTGCTGTGGTTGACGCGATAGGCAGACTGAAAAGGGGGAAGGAGATTATTGGAAAGAAGATGGCTGTTGAGTTGTTTCAGAAAGGGGAGTTAAGAACACACTCCACCTCAAAGAAGGGGAGTTAAGAACAGACACCACCACAAAGAAGGGGAGTTAAGAACAGAACAGACTCCACCTCAAAGAAGGGAGTTAAGAACACACTCCACCTCAAAGAAGGGGAGTTAAGAACAGAACAGACTCCACCTCAAAGAGGGGGAGTTAAGAACAGACTCCACCTCAAAAAAGGGGAGTTAAGAACACACTCTACCTCAGAGAAGGGGAGTTAAGAACAGAACATACTCCACCTCAAAGAAAGGGAGTTAAGAACAGACTCCACCTCAAAAAAGGGGAGTTAAGAACACACTCTACCTCAGAGAAGGGGAGTTAAGAACAGAACAGACTCCACATCAGAGAAGGGGAGTTAAGAACAGACACCACCACAAAGAAGGGGAGTTAAGAACACACTCTACCTCAGAGAAGGGGAGTTAAAGAACAGAACAAACTCCACCTCAAAGAGATCAATTTCTATTGTTTGGTATTGGTTTGGTATGGTGCCAAAAGAGTTAAGAACAGACTCCACCTCAGAGAAGGGGAGTTAAGATCAGACTCCACCTCAGAGAAGGGGAGTTAAGATCAGACTCCACCTCAGAGAAGGGGAGTTAAGATCAGACTCCACCTCAAAGAAAGGAGTTAAGAACTGACAACACCTCAAAGAAGGGGAGTTAAGAACAGACTCCACCTCAAAGAAGGGGAGTTAAGAACAGAACAGACTCCACCTCAGAGAAGGGGAGTTAAGAACACACTCCACCTCAAAGAAGGGGAGTTAAGAACAGACTCCACCTCAGAGAAGGGGATTTAAAAAAACAGGCTCCACCTA
>JASPKP010004242.1:5000-7500 GCA_030674155.1 Stramonita haemastoma | reverse complement strand
CTTACCATTTCGGTTGCCGCATTCCAACTTCGGAGATTAAATCAGTTTATGAATGAGCATCGCAATAACAGTACTGATGACAGTTCGATTAATCTCCATGATTACGGGTGATATGATGAGATAATCCCAAAAATAACACTAATGATGAAGAAGAAGAGGATGATAAAACAATAACAGCAATAGCAGCAGCAGAAGCAGCAACAACAACAACAGTTTGAAACAATGGGATGGGAGCAAGTCAACAATGGACATAACTTCAAAACTGTACTGTAATGTACTATTTTACCAGCGAATTGACACATTGCATTTCATTATACTTCTACCTTTTTTTTTTACCCACACAAACAAGCTGGAAACTCTCTCATGTACCATCTGGAAATAAAACTTTGATTGATTGATTGATTGGAAAATAATTATGTATGTTCTTGGTAACTTTAGTTCAGTTTATCTTATAAATACTTCACAAGTCAGTCAGTCACCGCATAGGATTACGCAGGTCAGTTCTATACTCTTTTCAAATCACATACGTGTCTAAGACTGGAAGGGGAAGAACTTAAAAGTCATGGCTTGGCTTCGCGAACGAAGATTAAAGGCATTGTCCACGCCTGGTGCAGGCTCGCTGGTGGCTGTTCAGTCCAATGCGTGACAAACAAACCCGGCCGCAGCGGCTGCAGGGGAAAGTCGATTCTGGGGTTGATGTAGGGGGGACGCGGTTTTTCCTCCTCATTCGCCTCCCCTCAAGGGCCGCTCTGCGATTGTCCTCAAAGGAGGAGACCGATTGATGCACAGTGTGTCGCCAGGCATGCCGGTCAGCAGCAAGGACTGACCACTGGTTATGGTCTATGAGGCAGGCTGACAGAGATTTCTTTAGAGTCTTTAAATCTCTTCTTTGGTGCGCCTCTGTAGCGGTGTCCGGTGGAAAGTTCACCGTAGAGAACCATCTTCGGTAGGCGATGGTCCTCCATTCTAGAGACATGCCCTGCCCAGCGTAGCTGCGTTTTCAGCAATATGGCCTCAATGCTGGTGATCCCTGCTTGCTCCAGCACCTCAGCATTCGTGGTAAAGTCGCTCCAGTAAAGAGTGGCCAAATGTTATTGACGGTAAACAGTTTGCTGAAATCGCCTGAGCATGTACGTAGATGCTTGATGTACATGTTTGTCCAGGGTACATGGTTCAAGTCGGTCTGTAGTGATCGGCAATGAATCTGATGGGAGAGCAAAATTAATGTGAACAAGACAGGTGAAAAGTGCTCTCCCCTTTGTGTAGCTTTTGGTGGTGGTGGCTTTTAATAGAACTCTCTGTCTCCCTCTGTCTCCCTCTGTCTCTTTCTGTCTCTGTCTCTGTCTGTCTGTCTGTCTCTCTCTCTCTCTGTCTCTCTCTCTCTCTGTCTGTGTGTGTCTCTCTCTCTGTCTGTGTGTCTCTCTCTGTGTCTCTCTCTGTGTTTCTGTCTCTCTCTGTGTCCCTCTGTCTCTGTCTCTCTCTCTCTCCACATCTGCCAGTTCCCACACACAAGTCCATATCATGGGTATACATATAGACAAGTACTCCGCCGAGAGTAGCACTACTGCTACCATCTGTCCTTTCCCAGACAAACAGCACCCCCCCCCCCCACACACACTGATGAAAAAATGCAAATCGATGCTTACTCAATGTACCATCTGAAAATAAAATTTTGACTGACTTTGACTTTGACTTTGACTTTGACTTTGACACACACACACACACACACACACACACACACCACACACACACACGCAACACACACACACACACACACACACACACACACACACACACACACACACACACACAGAGGTGTGGATAGACAGCTCCTGCTATCACCCCTAGAGAAAAGACATTAAAGTGAAAAGGAGACAGTTTACCCAAAGAGTGAACATTAATGATATTAAAAAAAATATACATATTTTTAATTTATCTGATCTATTTATATATTTTGAAAAAAAACCATTAATGACACTGAAAACAACTTGAATAAACTTGGTCCAAGTATCTCTGACATTCATTTCAGATTTCAAAAAAATCTACAAATATCTTTATCTGGGGTCCCTTCCCCTCTCTGCTCACATTTTCTGTGACTTGGCACTAGGGGTGTAACGTATTAAAAAAACAAAACAAAAAACAACTAGCCAGCTTGCGGGAACAGTCAGGTGTGAGGGAGGCCAGCTGTCTTCTACATCCACATTTCAGCTGTGTTCATTTTGTCTCTTTCCAAATTTTTTTTTTTGCCGTGTGCAGACTTCTGAACCATACAACAATTCAGGCCAGATAACTGTTTGGACAATTCTAATTTTGAGATATTTAGGTACGCATCTGTCATTCCATAATATGTTGTTTAACTGAATCCTCTTTTGCTTGGCCATACTGATTCCAGCCTTGATGTCTTGTAGACAGGAACCATTATTCTCTTGTACAGAGCCTAGGAGCGCTCGCTTTCCCCCCAGCCAATGTTGAGCAGCGTCGAGCGTGGTTGCCAGTTGGA
>JASPKP010004241.1:0-17981 GCA_030674155.1 Stramonita haemastoma | reverse complement strand
CCAAAAAAAAAAAAAAAAAAAATAAAAAAAAAAAAAGAACAACAAAAGGGTCACCTTTTCAAAAGGGGAAAAGTCAAAAGGAAAGCAAAGACAGAAGGGGGTGACAAAAAACCCCTGCAATCCCCGGGAAGGTGAAAGCGGGACGAAGGGCTGCGGGCCAAGGCGTTCGGTTTTTTTGATCCCCTTCCCCCCATTGTTTATTTCTTGGCCGGGGTCAAAAAAAAATCTCTTCAGCATTTTTAGGTCTAATCTTTTCCCCGTGAGATCAAAAGGGGGGGAAAGGGATGGAGCTCGGGTTATGGTGTTTGTTTTTTGCCGCAGTTGGGGGTTCCATTTCGGAAAAAATGGCTAGTTTAAACGTTAGTCTTGTTTCCCCCTTAACTTTTCGCCAAATGCCCCAGGTCGTAGGTTTTGTAGATGGTAAAACTCTGGTTTTAACCTTACCTTTAGTGTTTTTTTTTTAGGTAAATTTTGCATTAAAAAAAAAAAAAAAATTCCAAAAACAAAATCAAATTTTAAATACTTTTTTTAAAAACGAATTACAAAAAAACAACTCACGGGAATAGAGCTTCAAATAGGAGTTTAGAAAAAGGGCCCAGCCCAAAAGAGACTAAAGGGAACCCAGACAGACAGGACAGACAAAAAAGAAACAAATAAAAGATATCTTGAAAAAGGACTAACCTAAACCCCCACATCAAAAAAAAACCCCCATTAACAACGACGGGCAGCTGTCCTGAATACCCAAAAAAATTTAAAATTTGGGTAGTAGCCTACAATTTAAAAAAATTTGAAAGCTTTAAAAACCTTTCTGGAGTGAAGTATCATTGGGGGAACCCTTAAAGCCTACCGTACAATAAACTATAGTTTTTTTAAAACGGATCCCAGAAACCCAAAAAATTGCAAAAATTTTAAATATAAAAAACTTATATTGTTTTAAGTTTAAAAAAAACCAAACTTTACATGGAGGGGCTAAAAAATAGGGGAAAATTAATTAGAAAGGGGCAAACACTAAAATAAAGGGGGGTTTCGTTGCCACTGTCAGGCTATTATGGTGAGCAATTGTCCCCCAAAAGGGGACTACACAAATGTTTCAGCCAGGCCCTCTTAAAGCTGGATTAACGGTTTTGACTTTGCACCCAGGTTGAGGTATTTTCCCCTTCCATTTTTGGTCAAGAGTGTTAACAGTATCTTTTTTGAATTGTTTCTTAGACATAAAACTCAACACAAACGCAAAAAGGGCGGGCCTTTTAAACCCAAATTTCAAAAAACCATCTGTTGAAAATCCCAGGCAAATAAAGAATCCCTGAATATTTTTTTTTACTAAAATTTTATTTTTTTTAAATTTTTTTATATGGGGGAAAATTAGGGAAAAAAAGGCCCACCCCCATGTGTTTTTAAATTTTTTTCCCACCCAAAGGTTCCCCTTGTGCATGCACTTTTAAAAAAAAATATAAATCTTTCATCGGGCCCCCCACCGCAAAACAAGGGCCCCTACTTTACAAAAGGGGGAAGGGGGAATTTAAAGGGTTGTGCACGAGTGTTCTGCGTGCGTTTCCGCACGCGGGGTCCTCGGTTTTTAGTCTCATCCGGGGGATTTTAGGGGAGTGGGGGGGCAGAAATAAATTTTAACCCCCGGGGGGAAAATTTCCCATCGAACGGAAACCCGTCCCGGGTTTCGTAAAAATTGGGAGCGCAAAAATTTTTTGCCCAAATGGGCTATCCCGTCCCCCCTCTTGCAAGGGGGTTTTTGGTTCCAGGGGGTGCCAAAAACCTTTGAACCCCAAAAAACTCTAAACCACTAGGTTCCTCGGCCCCCTCTTTTGTGTGGATTATTCAGTTCCCAGAAAAGGGCTTTTTTTTTTCCAAAAAAAACTGAAACTAAAACTGGAATGTTAAATATCCCCTTTTTTAAAGTTTTCTAGTATTACAAATTTTTCCTATTAAAGGGGCCCAGGGGGTGTTTGTTTCTTCAAAATCACCTACAAAAAGTAAGAAACAAAAGGGTTTTGGCCCGGTGAGGGGAAAGGGAAACCCTTTAATGGCTAGAACATTGCAAACCCGGTTTTGTGCCACAATTTTCCCCGGCCTGGTTTTTTTTAAAAAAACCCCGGTTTGAACTACCCAAAAAAGTTGAAAAGCTCAAGGAGTTTTTTTCCCCCTAAGATTTTAACAAAAATTGCTGTTTTCCACCCCCCCCTTTACCCAAACCCCAAAAAACCCTCCTCTCAAAAGTTTTTAAAGTTTTGAAACTAAAAAACCAAAACACCCCAATAAAAAAACACAAAACAGAACATACTGGTACTTTTTAAAATAACCTCTTCACTTTTTTGGGTTTGAGTACGTAATGGTGTTGTGTGGATACATAAACAACATTTAAAAAACCTCTGTAAACAAGGAATGGTTTAAAAAAAAAAAACAAAAACCACATAAATGCTTTTTCCCTTATCCTTGGGGAAAAAAAAAAAAAAATATGAAAGAACCAAAAAAGTCATATATCAGGCAAAAAATTTTCCTTTTAAAAAACGGGACAACTTGTTTGGGGCAAGTAGGTAAGGAATTTTTTTTTTTCCCGGCACTGGGGGGTGTCACACGGAAAAGGAAAAAGGAATTTGCAGGCGGTTTAAGACGCCGTGGGGGGTTTTCCCCTCCCGGGGAAACAGGTTAAACAAGGGAAAAACCCGGGGGAAAACCAAAAATAGCTGACAGGGTGAAGGGGCCTGTCATAAAAGGGTTTTCAATTCCCCCAAAATGACTTTGGGAACTGGGGTTTGACTTGATGATGGGGAGATTTTTGGGGGACTGTGGGGCGTCCTGGATGCCCCCCTTAAGGGGGGATGGGGGGGGGGGGAGAGAGAGAGAAAGGAGAGGAAGAGAGGAGAGAAAAGATAAGAGAGAGAAAGGGGAGAGGAGAGAGAAAATCAGAAGACGGGACAGACGGGAAAGACAAAACAGACGGGCCCCGAGACAAACAGACAGAAAACAGACGCGGGACAGACAGCCAGACAGACAGAGACCGCACCAAGACAAGAGAGAGGGCCCAAGGCAAATTTTTTAAAGGCAAATTTTTTTTATTTGGGAAGGATACTGAAGAGTGTTTTTTTTTTTACTTTTAAATTTCCTCAAAAATTATCGGGGAAAATAAGATCTAGATGAAATAACTCCTTTAAATTAAACAACAAACCCAACAAACAATAATAAGGGATCCAATACCAAAGGGAACAAGGAAACTTTCCCCCAAAAACCCAAACAACAAAAAATCAATATGATTACTACATAAAACAATAGGGAATGGATAAAAATTAAAACTTTCATTTAAAAAATCGGGGTTGCAAAAAATTAAATACCCCCCTAAAACTGAAAAAAAAAATATAATGGAAAACTTTAAACCCCCAGAGATAAATATTTAAAAAACCCCAAAATAATCCCAAAATATTAAGTAAAACCATTCGGGAAGAGGAGAGAGAGGGGGAGAGAGAGAGGGGAAGGGGGCAGAAGGGGGAAGGAGAGAAAAAGGGGAGAGAAGAGAGAGGACAAGAGACAGACAGCCCAAAACAAAACAAACGGGACAGCCAGACAGACGGGGAAATTCAAATAAAAGTCTTTTTAAATTTTTAGACAGACAGACAAATTTTCTTTTTTGGGCCCAAAATTTTCCATATCTTTTAAAAAAAAAAATTTCCCTTTTTTTTTTTTTTTGGCATTCCCCTTAACCTTTTCTCAAAAACCAACCCCTGTTTTTGGGGGCCTTGACCTTGTGCTTCCAATCAAGAGGGGTTGTCGGGTTTTCACCCCGGTTAACACTTTCCCCGTTTAGTCGTCATCCCCAAGGGCAGCCCGGGTGCTCTTTTTGGCCTTGACCTTTCTGGAAAGGGGGGGATGTCAGTTCCCCATGCCCCACATTCCTCGCTTCTTTTCACGTGAAAACCCGGGGCCTTTTGTGGCCTTTGGGGGCGGGGTTAAGGGTTGTCGGGTTTCACTATCCGGCATTCCTAAAAGTTTTCACGCGAAAATTTCCCCGTGCGCGGGTTGGCCTTGGGGTGTGGGTGGAGCCCCAAAAAAAGGGGAAAAACCCCTGCCCCCACCCAAAAAACTCTTTTCCCGGTGTTTGCCCTGACTGTTGCCAATGAAGCGAAAAAAAGGGGAATAAAATCCCAATTTACCGTTCTATTAAAATTTTCCCTTCTGATTTTTCCAGGGTTCGTTGCGGAGGGGCCCTGTTCAGGGGGATCTTTGGTGGTTCCAGCAGGCCAAGATTGTTGGGGCTCAGTAAAAATTTTACTGGCAAGGGCCCTTGGGAGAAAGAAGAAACCCCAGAGAGAGAGAGAGAGAGGAGAGAGGAGGAGGGGGGGGGGGGGGGGGGAAAAGGGGCAAGGAAACAAATTCTTTTTATTCGAGGATAATGAAAAAAGCATTTTGGGGGGTGTTTTTTTGGCATCCAGTCCCCCCCCCCCCCCTTATGAAGGATTACATAAAGAAAAAAAAAAAAATTAACTAACAAAAAACCCAATAATAATGTTCCAAGAAACCAAGACCCAAAAAAACCAAAACCAAAAAACAAAAAACAGACAAAAAGGAATAAATAAAAATGAAATAATAATGTGATGGGGGCCAGAGGTAAGGGAAATTTTGACGGGTTTTAGGGAAAGGGGAGTGGAGGTTTAAATTCCCCAAGCAACTACTCCCCACGCAAAAAATTTCCCATAACAAATGGGAAACGGAAGATTCGGGGGGAAGATGGGAAAGCGGCCAGGTCTTTCTTTATTTGCTCCCCCAATTTTTCCCCAAAATGGTGAAAAACCCCAAAGGGTTTGGTTGAAGACCAGGGTAGAGCCCGAAGAGAAGAAACACAAATTTAACTTTTCCTATTAAAAAACAAGTGTCCCAATTTTTTAAAAATTGGGCCTTCCGAAAAAAAAAGGGTAAACCCCAAACGAAGCGAAAGGGATTGCAGGGGAGTTTAAACAAATTTAAACTCCCTTTAAAATCGCCCCTAAAACCCGCACCAAAGAACCCAAAAAGCTAAAAGGGGACAAATTTTAAAAAACCAAAAACCCCTCCCCACCGCTCACAAAACTCATTTCAACCCCTACATCCAACCTCACCCCCAAAAATGCACAAAAACCCCAACACCCCCCACAAACACACACACAACCACACACACACACACACTTACACACACATGCACATGCCACACACTTACACACATACACACCCAATGGGAGATAATTAAATTAACTCCCCTGTCGCGCTAAAGTCTCACCACACAATCTACACACCCAGTACAGACCCTTGGGCACCTGGTACAATAAAAAAATAATTTTTTTTTTTTTAAACGCATTTTTCATAAATGAAAAAAAGAAAGTAAGAATAAAATTATAAATTTTTTTTTAAAAAAGAAAAAGCAAAAATAAAGAGCAAAAAGGGACGGGCCCCCGACAGAAGGCAGGCAGGGCAGGATAAAAACGGGAAAAGACAAACAAAAACACCATGTGTATGTGCACATGCCTGTGCAAAATTTTTCATGTTGTTGGTGTGTGTGTGTGTGTGTTTTTTGGGGGTGTGTGTGTGTATTTTTGTTTTGGGGATGTGTGTGTGGGGCGTATTTTGGGGGGTGTGGGGTGTGTGTGTGGGGTGTGTGTGGTTTTTGTGTGTGTGAGGTGGGTGTTTTGGGGGTGTTTTTTGTTTGGGTGTGTATGCAGGGCTTGTGTAGGGGTGTGTGTGTGAACACATTTTGCTTTTGTGTTTTGGGGGAAAGGAAAAGGGTTGGGTAGTGTTGTGGTGTGTGGTTTGTGTTTTGTGTGTAGAAACGTGGGCGCGCGCCCGCTTTTGTTTTTTTGTGGTTTTGGGCATCCCCCCTGCTCTTTTTTCCTATCTTTTAATCCCGTGCCCCCAAGTCAACTGCCCTAAAACAATTTTGCAGACAAGGAAAAAAAAAGGCCCCAAACACTGGGGCTAAGCACCCTAAAATCAATTTTTATGAGAAAAACGGGTACACTAGTCACATTTTAAACATTTTCCCCACTTCCATAGCCCAATCCATTTCTCGGTAATCAGTTTTTTTTTCAAAAAAAGCATAAATTTTCGAGGATAACACGGTGTAAAAACTTTTTTGGGAGGATTTTGGGGCTATACTTTTTACAAGACCTCAATTTGCCTTATTGTGCAGAAAAAATTCCCAAGAAGGGGCTTTTATTTTTTTTCTTTCTGATGTAATCGTTGCAACAAAGAAAAAGATTTCAAGAAAAAATAATGAGCGGGGTTATATTTTCACTCTTTTTTAAAGTCCCACGGGTAAAACATCTATTTTTCGTTTTCGGGTTGAAACATTATAATAAAATTCAGCACCTTCTTTCGGGCAAGGGAGTGTTTTAACCCAACCCTCGCTCACTTTTTGGCTAGTACTCTTTTTTAGGAAAGGTGGGGTCAGGTTGTCAATTTCGAAATTTTGCTTGATTAAAAAAGTTTAAACGGGCAATTTATTTTACGTAAAAATTGAAACACAAGACTTTTCTTTTTTTTCCTTTTCCCTTTAAACATTTTTTAAAAAAATTCACCCAAAAAGGCTCCCCCTTCCCTGACGATTTAATTAGGATGCTAAAATTTGGGTTAAATTTTCCTCATTTTGCCTTTTTTCCCCCCTTGCATTTAATCTTTTTCCGAGTTAAAAATTTTTTATTGATAGAATTGTCCGATCTTTTTTCAACTTTTTTTTTTGTTTTGTTTTTATTGTATGGGCCTTTTTCATTGCAAATTAATAAAATGTCATTCCCAAAAAAATTTTACCTTTTGCAATGCGATTTATAAATGTGGTGGGGGCGTCATATATATTTATATTATATATATTTTTTAAAAATAGATATTTATTTTATATATAAGAAGAGAGAGAAAAGGAGAGGGGAGAGGGGGGAGAGAGGAGAGAGAGAGAAGAATACAAAACATACATAAAACCCCCATAAAATACATACATTCCTTTAAATAATAAACAAACATCCCATAAAATCCATACAGACAAACAAACAAACAGACAGACAACAGCAACAGACAGCCCGATATTACTATATATAAAAATTAATATATATAAATATTTTAACTATATTTAAAATAAAATACTTTTATATTTTATTGGTTGTGGGGTGTGAAATTGTGTGTGTGTTTTGTGTTGTCAAATGTGTGCTTTTTGTGTCGTGTGCAACATTTTGCTCCCTAGATTTGCAGCCCAAACTTACTGGGGGAAAAAATCTGAGAAAAAATGACTTTCTGAGTGAGGGCACAAAATTTCCGGGGGATCCCTTCCTAAAAGGGGACTAACACAGCCAAGTATGTAGGGCATACCTCATATTTGCACCCCCCGACCATGCAAAGTTTTTTGGGAACGAGGTTTTTGTATTGTTTTTTGGGCCCGGAAATTTGTTAGGCTTTGTGATGGCCCCCTTTGAAAATAGGTTTCTGGCCAAATCTATGTTTAAAAATCCCCCAAAGGATTTTAATAAATGTGTGTGGTTTCCCCCACACCTTTTTTCCCGGGCCCTATGTAATTTGATCTCCCTTCCTTATTAAAAACCACTGCATAGAAGACGAAAAAACTTGATGTATGGGGGTCCACCCCTCTTGCCCGGTAAATTTTTAAATTAGGAAAAAGAGAGGAAAAAGAGGGGGGAAGAGGGGGAGTGGGAAAAGAGGAGAGAGAAGAAGAAGAGAGAGAGAGAAAAGAGCGGGGAGCGAGAGAGAGGAAAGGAGAGAGGAAAAAGAGAGCGAGAGAGAGAAAAAGGGGAGAGAAGAGAAGGGGAAACAGCAGCCCGGAAACAACAGAAAAGGACAGCCCGGGAAGAAAAACAGAGAGTGTGTGTGTGTGTGTGTTTTGAAAAAATGCATGGCGCCCAAGAAATGGGGAATTTACGGGGGCATGTTGGTTGTGTTTTTTGTTTGCTTGAGAAAATTACTGGGGAAAATCCCATGGGGGGAACAAAGGTGGGGAAATTTGGGAGTTTCCCCAAAAACCCCCAAAAGTTTTTTTAAAATCGATCCAAGAAGTAACATTGTTTTAGACAGAATTGATTAAAACCCCCAACTGAAATTTGAAGAAAAATAAAATTAGCTTTTAGCAAAAAACCCCATCCGGGCCCCCGTTTTTTCAAGGGTTTACTTTTCATTAGACCCATTCCCCATGTAAATTGGGAATTTTTTAAACTTTTTAGATTCCCTTTTGGGGCCAAATTATTTTCTTGCAAAATGTGCAAAAAAAATATTGCTGAAATTTCCCCTTTAAACCCAATGTTTTTTCCTAACCCTATTTTGCTGTCTAGTTTTCAGTAAATTCGGGCCCTTTTAAAAAAGTATGGCCCTGATTTCTTTTAAAACAGATGATAAATGTTTTCATTGGAGCAAAATTTTTAGGAAAATCCAATGATTGCCTTATTTTTTAAATTTTTTTTTTTCCCGTAAATGAAAAAAATTTTAAAAATTCCGAAACTTTAAATGAAAATGACAAAACAAGAGCATGAAAAGCTAGAATGAAATGAAACTATTTTTTTTTGTTCTGTGTAAAAATTTTTTTCCCTTATTTATACGTAAAATAATTTAAATTGTTTGTGGAATTTATTAAAGTTGTGGATTCAGATTTTTTGGGTTGGGATACTTTTTGTTTTTTCAGAACATTTCTCCAAAGTCAAGAGGGCGGCTTTTTTAAATTTGGCGGGTCAATTTTGGGCCTGCATATCGCAAAACCCTCAAAAAATTAAAAATGACCTGGAGCGTTGGGCGAGGAAAAGGGGGGGGGAAAATGTTCTAAAACCCTAAAAAAACGAACCCCAAGAAATACTTTTTGGGGACATTTTCGGGCAACATATACCAAAAACCCCTGTCTCAGCTGCCAAAATTTGAAAAAAAGGCCACGTTTTCCCTAGAGCTTTAAGCCCAAACACAGGGCCCAAATTAACCGGTCAAAAAACCTTTTGAATAAAGGGCGGGGAAAACCCGCTTAAAAAAGAGTGCTTGCAGAACAGAAATTTTTAAATTTAATTTGAGGGTTTTTTTTAAAAAGCCCAACCGGGGTTTTTAAAATTTTTCGCTTGTTTGTAAAGTAGTAATTATAACAAAGGGTTTTTAATTTCACATCAGTTCATTTTTTCCGGGAAGGGGTTTAAAACCAAAAATTTCCCATCTGAAATTGAAAAATTTTCTAGCTTGGGCAAATATGATGCCCAAAACCAAAACCAGCCCACAAAAAAAAATCGGGACTTTTTGTGGGGGCCCTTTAAAATTATTGAAGGTAAAAAAGATCGTTTTAACAATAAAATGTTTCCATAAAAATCGCGGGGAAAAAAAGGATATAAAAAAAAGATGAAAGGAGGAGGGGGGGTTGGGGGTGGGGGGGCGGGTGGGAGGGAAAAGGGGAGGCCTTTTCCCCCTCGCTATTTTAAAAGGATTCAGTTTTTAAAAGGAGTGCGGGGTTTTTAGGGGTTTTCAAAAGCTTGCTTGAGCGAACTTTTCCCCAAATTTTTTTGCACTGTCCCCACATCCGAATTTGGGGAATGTGGTTGTATGTTTCCCATCGGGCCCCAAGTTTGGTCAACAAAGGGGAAAAATTGGGGGTAAAAGAACATTTGTGGTTTTAAAAATTTTTCCCAAATTTAAAAATTAAAGGGTTTCAACTACCACAAAAGGGCCCCTCATAAACCGTTATTTTCCGAAAACCCTTTTTGGGACTAACCCCGCAATGCCCTTTGACATTTGTGGTTGGGAACACCAGGAATAAAAGGGGGTTTAAAGGTAAAAGGTGCCCCCATAACCTGTGGGGGTCTAGGGAAAGGGGGGAACATCAAAAGCCCTCAGTTCTCTGGGGGCCCCGCTTTATTGAGGGGGCACCCCCCTCCCTTCCCCTCGTTTGTTTTTCCCTTTTCCAGGGCCCCCAAAAGAGGGAAAGGTCCCCAAATTTCCAGCTGGGTGAAACGGGGGAAACTGCACTGATCCCAAAGGTGCCCCAAAAATTTGGTAAACCCATCGCCCGGGAAAAAACCATGCTTGATGCTCCCCTTTAAACCCTTACCCCCTTGGGGGAAGGGAAAGCCCCTCTGACCACTGATTTATACCCCCGTAAAACCCAGGAGAAATAATTTGAAAATATCAGGGCCATTTTAGAGCAAAGGAAACTTTTATAAAATTTAAAAAACAACAACATTGTTATAAAGCATACCTTTGTAAAGGGGGATTTTTTTGGTGTTTTTTATCGAAATACATGTTTTAGACTTAGAAGTTTTTTTTTTGGCACTTATTGGTTTAATTTTTTTGAAAAATGTTCGAAAAAGAAATTTCTTTACACATTTTTTGGGGTTTTAAAAAAGTAAACGAATTTTGATTTTGGGGGGGTGGACATAAATTTTTCATTTAAAAACATTTATGGTTTCAGTTAAAACCCCCATGTCTCCCCCTTAAAAAAGGGAATTTTTTTTTATGAATAAATTTGGTTTTTTTTTTAAATAAAACTTGTGAGTGTCAATAGTTTTTAGACTTACCCCCCAAACCCTTTCAAAATAGGTCATTTCCCAATTTTTCTCGTAATAAAAGGGAATCGTTTGGAATAAAAATGCTTAAATTGATAGATTGAGGGTTGGGGGACCCCGGGTGGGGTTTAAAAGGGGTTTGAGTTCCTGATCTGGCCCTGCCCCATTTGAGCCCAAAAACCCCCCCCAAAGGCCCTACTCGAGGGGGGATTTTTTCCCCTTTGGGGTTACAATCAGTGCTGACCCCCCCCCCTGGGGCCCCCAAAACCTTTGGTTTAGACTACCCTATTTAGGTGCGATGTTTCCCAAAAAGCTAACCCAAAATGTTGCCAAAAAACGTTTTAAAACCCTTTTTTGCGTTTTGGGAGAATAGGCCAATTTGGGATGGGCCTTTAAAAGGATTTACAAAATTTTTAAAAAACTGGGGTCGTGTTTAGAAAAAACTCATCCTGAAGAGTCGGAAACCCCAGGTACCTTAAAAGGGGGGGGCCCAAAACACGGTCACTTTTCCCCAAATTTTACCCCTTTTGGTTTAAAACCCTTGGGAAACCCTTATAGGCAAAACCCGAAAATAAAACAAAAAATAAATTAGTTTTTCATTGATTTTTGCAGACCAAAAAACTAAAACAAAAACTTGATGGGAAAAAGACCCAACAGCTAAAGGTCAGGAAAAGCAAAGCGGTTTAAATTCTTAAATGCGAAAGAGCCACCATTTCTGGTCGGGTTTGGGAAATGGGGGGGGGGGGGGGGGCAAAAAAAGAGGGCGGGGACTTTCCCAATTCCACGGCCTAAAGTGTGGGATAACTGGGGCAAAAAATTTGGTACAGGGATAAAAAAAAAATAGAAAAGGGAAAAAAAAAAAAAAGAATGTTGCAGGAAAATTCAGCTCCTCGGGAAAAAAACGAACAAAGCTAGTAGCTTCAAGTCCCGTATGGCGAGAATCAAATCTTACACTTTATTGTTTCCCGGGCCCTTAGAACACAGTGAGGGGTCTATAAAACTTTTTAAATGAAAAAAAAACCCTCTCTTGGTGGGGGGAAGAGTGAGAGGGGAGAGAGGAAAGGAGGGGAGAGACAGAGAGAGAGAGAGAGAGAGAGAGGGGGAAAAAAGAGAGAGAAAAGGAGAGGGGAGGGAGGTGGAGAGAGAGGGGAGAGAGAGGGGGGAAAAGGAGAGCGGAGGGAGAGAGAGAAAGAAGACAGCAGACAGACAGACGACAGCAGACAGGCAGACAAAGACACGGGACGGGACAGACAGACAGCCCGACAAAGAAGAGACAGGCAGACAAAAACAAACAAAATATAGATGAGGGGCAGAGACCAGAGAGAGAAAACCCGGACGAAAGAAAAGAGGGGGGGGGGACCCCAAAATTCAGACAGTGATATTGCCTCTTTAATGTTTCCCCGGTGCCCAAGGGGTTCCGAAAGGTGGAACTCCTCCTAAAAGAGAAGGGTATTGGTAACCGGGAGACGCTGGGCAAATAGTTTGTTGCCCCTTTCAGTTCACAAAAAAAGCACACACCCCCAAACCCCCCACGTACAAAACCCAGTCCCCGGCACTCCTTGCTTTTTTGCAGGGGTTTTCCCAAAGGGCTGGTTTAAAAGGGAGGGAGAAGAGAGAAGGAGAGAGAGGAGAGAGGAGAGGGGGAGAGAAGGGAGGAGAGGAGAGAAGAGAGGGGGGAGAAAAGAGAGAGAGAATACGAAACTAAAAGGAAGGGGAAATGTATGAAATGAAAGTATGTATTTTAGGGAAAGGGTAGGAATGTATGTTGAAATGTATGTAGGTATGTAGGATGTGGGTATGTAGGATTGTAGGTATGTATGTAGAATGAATGTATGTATGTATGTAATGCTCTTTATTTGGTGGGGCGTGTTTTGGGCCCCTGTGTTTTTTTGGCCATGTATATTTGTTTTGTGTTTGTGTGCGCGTGTGATACATGTATAAAAAAATATTTTGGTGGGGTTTTTCGTATTTTGTTTTGTGGGGTGTCCCGCCCCGGCTTTGGTGGGGGATGTGTAGGGTGGGGTATGTTGCGTGCGCCCTGCGCGTGGTGTATGTGTGTTTTTTGACCCAACAGTGCACAGGAGGCCTCTTCCTGCGGGAGTAAAGTTTTATAGAAAAAGGGGGGGGGGTGGGGGCGGGCCCCTTTGATGAAAACCTTAAAAGGCCCTGCGGGTTATTTTTAAACCCCGGGCAAAACCCCCCCGGGGGGGGTTCCTGGGGGTCTTTTTTGGGTCTTTTTTGGAAATTTATGGGGCCTGGTCGAGTCCCCAAAGGGGACTGGAGTGGGGAGAAAGAGGGAACAGAAATCGGGGGGAAGGGAGCAAAGAAAAAATGATTTGGTTCGTCTGCCAAAAACAAAAATTTTAAACCCCTGAAGTTTAAAAATGGCTGACCCCCCCCTACAGAGCCCAAAAACAGTTTACTGGAAATTTGGCTGGGGGGGGGCAGGGGGGGGGGTGGGGGTTGGTTTGCTTCAATCAATGAGGTCTTTTCCTTTGACATAAGGGGGGCCCCCCAAAACGAAAACCGACATTTGACGTTTGGTGCAAAAAAACCTTTGATACAAAATTTCATTTAAGGTAATTCGAAAAAGGGGAAATGATTTTTTTGCACTGGGAAAATCGGTTCCCCTTTTTTTTTGTGTGAAAAGAACTTTTTTTTTGGGTTTTGGGTCTATTCTTTCCTAAAAAGGGGCCCGGGTTTTGGGAAAAAAACCCAAACACCTTTTTAAATTTGTTAGTATGATTGGGGTTTTTTTGTGTTCATATTTATAACATACCCCAAAAACCCAAAAAGCACTGATCTATCCCAAAAAAAACAAAAAGGGTCAGCTTTTCCCTAAAAATTTTTTTGGGCCCTACCCCCTCCCCTAAAAAAGGAAATGGGGAGGAGCTTTTTGGAGATGGCTAGCTCAATGGCAACGAATACAGAAAGATTGCCGAAAAAGGGAAAAAAGGCCCTTTGGGGCAAAACTGGCCCCTCAGGCAAGAAGAGGGGAGGTTGGCGGAAGGTTCCAGATGAAATCACCTCTCTCTCTTACCCTTGTCTTCCCCTACTCGGGCCCCAAGGAATTGGGAAATCCGTTTCCATTAGTTCAGTGACGGGAAGGGCCCGTGAAAAATTTTCATCCCAAGGAAAAATTTCGATTTTAAAAACCTTATCATTTCCCAAAAACATCTCCACTCCCGATTATGGGAGTTTACACCTCTTCCCCCTTTCAAACCATTTTTGGCAGAAGGGGAGATCCTGTCTGGTAAAAAAAATTAAAGGGAAAATTGGCTGCTGTTTGGGGAAAGGCAAAACTGTTAAACAAGATACCAAAAAACCCCCCCAGAAGGTAAACCCCCTTGGGAAAAAAGGGGGGTTTTCAAGGTTTAACGTGTGTGCAAAATGTTCAAAGCGTTCAACATGGGTTTATGGGTTCAAAGTCTACCCAAAAAAGACTTTCAAGCCCGGGTTCTCCCTTTTTGGGGGGAAAGGGAAAAGGGTCTTTTGTGTCCTGTGGGAAAGGATGGCCTGGCAGGATTGGAAAACGTATACACTTGGGACGTAAAATTTTTAAAGTTTTAAATTTCAAAAAAAAAAAAAAAACCCCAAACTGGTAAAAAAAATATGCTAAAATTTGTTTTCAAGTACACAAAATTAAATTAAAAAGACATAGATAAATTTAAAAAATTTGTTAACTTTCATATAGATTGAAAATATTTTTGTACTTTGTCCCTTAGGAAACAAGTCTAAATTTGTTTGTTTAGCAAATTTAAAAACCTGCTTTTTTTATACCCTGTGGGTGAGGGAGGTAAAACTTTGGGGCAAGAAACAAAAAAATAGGGGTTTTTTTCCCAAGCATACCCCAAAAGCATTTTATTAAAAAGGTGGTAGCAAAAAAGGGAAATTGGGGAAATTCATAAAAATTTCAAACCCCAAAGCTGTACCTTAAACCAAAAAGTAAAAAACCAAACCAAAAAGAAAAAGCGGGATACAGTTTGGGGCACCCCCCCAGGTCCGGGCGCAAAAAAATGACTAACCTTAAATAAACAAAAACCAAAAACTATGCGGGAAAAAAATTGTTTTGGGGCAATCATAGGACGCCCAACCCTTTTAAAGAAATTTCCCGATAATTTCAGGGTTTGGGTGTTTGTTTCTTCTCAAACCACGGCTAAAAAGGGTTATGCTTGAAAAACCTGCATAAAGGGGGGCCCTTTAAGAAAAATTTTAAAATTTTTTAATATGGGTTTAAAAACCCATGTTTTCCCCTTGGTATTTTAAATTCCCCCCGAGAAAAATAATTTGTCCAAAAGTTTGTTTATGTGCAGTGAAATTTGAAATGAAAGATTTTTCTCTTCTCATAATAAAAAAATTTATTTTTTTTCCCCCTCTTCTTCAAATTTTTGTTTTCTTCTAGACAACACAAAAAAAAACCTGATGACTTTGTTTTCAAATGTCTTGGGGAAAAACCAAGAGGGAAGAATGAAAAAAAAAGGGAAAAAAAATAAATGTAAAGGGTTGAAGCCCCTTTCTTATGTAGTAATTACTTTTCCCCGCCTTCCTTTTTAATTGTTTTATTTTTACCCAAAAGCTTTCAACGCCCTCACGCTTTGCTTCAGGGTAAGGGGATGTTGTTATCGCTTTATTTGCTTCAGGAAAACCCAAGGAACCCTTGGGGGCCCCCATGGGTGTATTTTGTGTGGGGGGTGTGTGTGTGGTGTGTTTTGTGTGTGTGTGTGTGTTGTGGTGGGTTGGGGTTTGTGTGGGGTTGTGTGTGTGTGTTTAACATTTCGTCCCTTCCTGCAGAAAGAGGTATTTTAAATCCTATAAAAATAGTTTTCAGGGAAAAATTTAATGTGTGAGGGGAGAAAAGCCCCCAGTATTCCGGCACAGACCTCTTTGTAAAGATTTACAAAATGAGGGCTTTTTTATCACTGGCACAAACCCCTTATTTTCTTTCCATTATCGGGTTCATTTCTTCTGACCCGATGTTAATCTTTTTGGGTTTTGTAGAATAGATTAAGGGGGCATTTCACTTCTTTATTTTCACACACACACCCCCTTTTTCCAACCCACACCCCATTTCCCCCCAAAACAAACACACACCCCCCACAAAACCACACAAACACACCCCCAACAAAAATTTAATTTTATATAAAAATATAAAAATTTAAAAATTTATATAAAAATATATAAAAAATATATTAAAATTTTAAAAAATTATATTTGTGCTCGCCCCCCCCTTCCTCTCCCTCTCTTCGTTTTTTCTGCTGCAGTTTTATTGGTTAAACTGGGGGCCCTTTTCCGTAAAAAGGGTATCTTTAATTGAGCGGGTTTGTTTTTCTGCAAA
The DNA here is from genome assembly GCA_030674155.1 of Stramonita haemastoma. Taxonomy (NCBI): domain Eukaryota; kingdom Metazoa; phylum Mollusca; class Gastropoda; order Neogastropoda; family Muricidae; genus Stramonita; species Stramonita haemastoma. The sequence goes on along the minus strand of JASPKP010004241.1, from coordinate 2,147 downwards.
ATTGAAAACCCCCAGGCGCAGGTCAAAAACCTTTTTATCAAGCCGGGCGACAGAAAAAACAAAACTATCATTTTAACCCTAAAAACTTTTTTCCTACATCTTTACGGGATGGAGAGTTGAGCCCCCAAAACCCAAAATTGGGGTTAAAGAGTTTTTGTTTCTTTTTTGGGGAAAAGCCCGGGTTTTTAAATGGGGGGTGGGAATTAAAAAGCCTTCAAAACCCCCTGTTTTGTTTTTTTTTTCCCCTTTTCCGGGTCGTTGCTATGGGACTAATTGATTTTGGTTTTTTCATTTTTTTGCCCTGGGGGGGGGAGAGAATTAGCCACAGACTTTTAAAAAAACACCCTGGCTTTAAGACTCAATACCCAGCGTAAAAATAATACCAAAGCCACGCTAAAGGATTTACTGTCAAAAAAAGGGCGGGGTCCTTGCCAAGACTTACTAAAAGGGACTGTCGGGAATCAACCCCCAAAAGGATCGGGTTTTTTTTTGTTTGTCGTGAACACAAAAAAAAACCGGGCCCATAACAAGAAAAAACATACATTTTTGGGGGGGTAGCTAAAGGGAAAAAAATGAAAGTATGGAGTGTTTGTGATTCAAGTTTTGGGCTATTTCAGTAGAGACCAGTTTTTTGACTTTTGGGGTTTTTTTCCCAGTTTAGTTGGGGGGGGGGAAAAATAATAAATGGGCCCAGAAAAATTTTCTTTTGTTTTTGACAAACCCAAAAAGGAACCCCGTTTGAAAAATCAGAATAAAAGACATAAAAAAATGAACAGAAAGGAGTTTTTGATCGAGACACACACACTTAAAATTACATGATTACATACATTTCCCTAAAAAACTAATACATCATACATAAAAATACATCATACTACATAAATACATACAAAAAATACATACATACAAAATTTTCATACATAACATAAAAAAAATACATACATACATACATACATACATACATACATTAAAATTTAAAAACTTTCATACTACATACATACATAACAACATTCACCCCACAAAACACAAATATTTATTTAAAAAAAAAAAAAATCTAAAATTTTATAAAATTTAAATATATAATATAACTTATATAAAAATATTATAATTTATAAAAATTATTTCTGGTGTTGGGGTTTTTAAAAAATTTCCATTGGGAAAAAGATCCAAACCCGGTTTGAAACCCAAAAAAAAAAAAGGGAAACCCCCCAAAAAAGACCCCACTAATTTTCCCCCAAAATAAAAAAATTTATCCCGGGACAAAAAAAAAAAAAAAAAAAAAAGGAATTCCAAAAGTAAATTAGCCCCTCTCTGCAGGTCTGTCGTATAAAAAAAAAACCCCAAAAAGCCCCATGCAAAAACAAACTTGATCTCCCTAAAAAACAATGTTTTAAAATCTGCACCAAAATTCCAAAAAAAAAAAACGGGCACATTAAACAGGAGAAGTCCTTTTTTACAGAAAAGAGGAAAATTTTTTTTATTTCTTAATTTTAAATTGTTTTTTTTTTTCTCCCGGAAAAATTTAAATTTTTTAAAACCCTGCTGTTAAAATTAAAAATTAAATCTCCCACCCGAACAAACCTTTTAGGAAAAAAAATGACAAAAAACATTATAAACGGGCCAAACCCAAAAAAAAGTTTCGGTTTGTATTTTGACTCTGTCTGTCTGGGGTTTTGGGCGGCCCTTGTTTGTCTGGGGAAAAAAAAAGGTGTCAAAAAAGTTTTTTTTCCCCCCTTTTTATTCTTTTTGTTTTTTGAAATTAAAAAAAAAAAAACCAAAAGAAAAAAAACCTTTTTAAGAACGAAAACCCAAAATTTATTTTGGGGTTTTTTTTTTTTTTTAACCGATCAACCACCCCGTTTTTTGGTTTAAAACAAATTTTTAATTTTTTCCTTTAATAAAAAAAATTTTAACGAAACGTTTAAGGATAAAATTTCAAAAACCTTTTGCAAGAAATGAAAAATGCTTTTAAAAAGAATTTAAGTCTTCCCCCTTTGTTTTCAGGGTTTTAAAAGGGCCCAAAGAGAAAAAATAGTGTACTGGGTAAAATGTCCCGGTTTTTTTAAAAAAAAGAGAAGAAAAAAAAATTTCGGGCACCCCCTTTTTGGGGGGGAAAAAGTAATAAACTCTTTGTTTCCCCTTCTCTGTGA
>JASPKP010004240.1:15000-17982 GCA_030674155.1 Stramonita haemastoma | reverse complement strand
TATTGATGGTCGATCTCCCTGTGGACTTCCGCCCCTGAGGATTAGACATAAGGAATCTGGATATGGTGAGGCGGATAAATGAAATGAGCGGCCCCAGGCAGTAGGACGGGGACCTCACAGAAGATGAGGCAGTATAAAACATGAAACAGAAAAGTCACACACCAAGTACTGTTGACATAGAATAGAATATGTAACTGTGTCATCGTAAATTAACACACCAGGTGGTATTGTTATAGAATATCATATGCGTCATTGTAAAGTAACGCGACAGGTACTTTGACATATAATAGAATATGTAACTGTGTCATCAGAAATTAACACACGAGGTGGTTTTGTTATAGAATATCATAATTATGTGTCATTGTAAAGTAACGCGACGGGTACTTTGACATTTAATGGAATATGTAACTGTGTCATCGTAAAGTAATATATCATATACTAGGTGTTATTGACATAGAATGGAATACTTCTTGATTAATTGCACAGAAGCAAAAATAGCAAAGGGTAGGGGATGGGAGAGAAGATGGAAGCAGAGGTTAGGGGAAGAAAGGAAGGGGTGATGGTTTGGAGGGATACTCACTGACCTTCCACACCGTAATTTACAGCTGATCAATAATCGATAGCAGGCGTGGTAATGATGCTGGTGGTGGTGGTAGTGGTAGTGGGATGGAAATTTGTATGGGCAGGGGAAGGCTGAGTAAATTGGAATTAAAATGTATGTGGTCAAGAGAGACAGCCAGATACAGACAGACAGACAGACACAGAAGAAGAGAGACAGACATAGTACAGAGACAGACAAACAGACACAACACGCAGCAACAACAACATCAACAACAACAAAGAAAAAGATGGATGGTAATAGGCAGTAGAGGACAGTAATAACCAAACCAACGACAGAAACAAGTAGAACTGCTATTGGCAGGAGAAGACAAAAACAAACAACAAAAACAACAAAGCAAAAAAGGGAACATTCACAGAAAGATGAAGACAACGCTGGCAACGAGGACAACAAAAACAAAAGAAAAAGCCGGAAGCTTTATTGCCAGAAGAAGACAATAACAACAAAAATAACAAGAAGAAGGAAAAAAGAAGTAGGAGGTTTATAACCAGAAAAAACAGCAACCACAAAAGCAACAAAAAAGGAAGTAGAAGGCTGATGATACCCAGGAGACAATAATAACAACACGAAAAGAAGAAAGAGGTAACAGAAGAAGAAAACACCACCAACAACAACAACAAAAAAGAAGAAAGAGGTAACAGAAGAAGAAAACACCACCACCACCACCACCACCACCAACAACAACAACAACAACAACAGCACGAAAAGAAGAAAGAGGCAACAGAAGAAGAAAAAACACCACAAACAACAACAACAACAACAAGAAAAGAAGAAAGGGGTAACAGAAGAAGAAAACACCACAAACAACAACAACAAAAAAGAAGAAAGAGGCAACAGAAGAAGAAAACACCACCACCACCACCACCACCACCAACAACAACAACAACAGCACGAAAAGAAGAAAGAGGCAACAGAAGAAGAAAACACCACCAACAACAACAACAACAGCACGAAAAGAAGAAAGAGGCAACAAAAGAAGAAAACACCACCACCAACAACAACAACAAAAAAAGAAGAAAGAGGCAACAGAAGAAGAAAACACCACCACCACCACCACCACCAACAACAACAACAACAACAGCACGAAAAGAAGAAAGAGGCAACAGAAGAAGAAAACACCACCAACAACAACAACAACAGCACGAAAAGAAGAAAGAGGCAACAGAAGAAGAAAACACCACCACCAACAACAACAACAAAAAAAGAAGAAAGAGGCAACAGAAGAAGAAAACACCACCACCAACAACAACAACAACAAAAGAAGAAAGAGGCAACAGAAGAAGAAAACACCACCACCAACAACAACAACAACAAAAGAAGAAAGAGGCAACAGAAGAAGAAAACACCACCACCACCACCACCACCACCAACAACAACAACAACAACAACAACAGCACGAAAAGAAGAAAGAGGCAACAGAAGAAGAAAACGCCACAAACAACAACAACAACAACAACAACACGAAAAGAAGAAAGAGGTAACAAAAGAAGAAAAAAACACCACAAACAACAACAACAACAACAAGAAAAGAAGAAAGGGGTAACAGAAGAAGAAAACACCACAAACAACAACAACAACAACAAGAAGAAAAGAATAAAGAGGTAACAGAAGGAGAAAACACCACAAACAACAACAACAACAACAACAACAAGAAAAGAAGAAAGAGGTCATAACTTCAAAGGGATGAAGATTAACGCAACAACAAGACGAGAACACCAGGAGGAGGAGACTTTCAAGAGGGAGAAGAAGAAAGCAACAACAATAACAACAGCAACAACAACAACAACAGAAACAACAACAGCAACAACAACAAAAGAAAAGGAACAGGAAAAAGATCCTAGGCAGAAGTAAAACAGAAACAATAGAAAGACGAAGAAGTAGAAAAGAGAGGAATCAGGAGGAGAGTGTTAGCCGACGACATCAACGGCCAACATTATAAGATGTGAAAAAGAGAAAGAGCAGATTAACATGGTAATTAATAACCTTGATGAAGCCTCTTTAGCATAGGCCATGCAGATTAGTGCCGGGAAAACTCCGGTTGATGACAAAAAGTTCATAAAGAGTGTTATGCATGCTGTAAATCATTTATCCATTAATTATTGGGAGTATTATGCACTGTGTAAATATGATTCATTCATTCATCCATGTATTTGTTCATACAGAGTATTATGCACTATGCAATTTCTTTCATTCCTTCCTTCATTCAATCATTCATTCATTCATCCATCCATCCATCCATCCATCCATCCACTGATCTCAAAGTAACCCTGCTTTTTCCTAATAGAGTCGACATGACAGCAGTTTAAAAGCCCGACAGTATTCACGATCAAGATCAACCAAACAACAACACACATACAGGTAGA
>JASPKP010004240.1:0-7500 GCA_030674155.1 Stramonita haemastoma | reverse complement strand
AAGCTCTGTCAGTCTGCAGAGTGATCATCTGTGTGTGCGCTGAACATCTTACTCTGGACACACAGGGTTCATCTGTGTGTGCACAAAACATCTGAACACACAGATATCATCTTTGTGTGCACTGAACATCCTGCTATGGACACACAGAGATCATAATGTGTGCACTGAATATCTTGCCATGGACACACAGAGATCATAATGTGTGTTCACTGAATATCATGCCATGGACACACAGAGATCATAATGTGTGCACTGAATATCATGCCATGGACACACAGAGATCATAATGTGTGCACTTAACATCTTGCCATGGACACACAGAGATCATAATGTGTGTTCACTGAATATCATGCCATGGACACACAGAGATCATAATGTGTGTTCACTGAATATCATGCCATGGACACAGAGATCATCTTTGTGTGCACTGAACATCTTGCCATGGACACACAGAGATCATCTTTGTGTGCACTGAACATCTTGCCATGGACACACAGAGATCATCTTTGTGTGCACTGAACATTATGCCATGGACACACAGAGATCATAATGTGTGCACTGAACATCATGCTATGGACACACAGAGATCATAATGTGTGCACTGAACATTATGCCATGGACACACAGAGATCATAATGTGTGCACTGAACATCTTGCCATGGACACACAGAGATCATCTTTGTGTGCACTGAACATCATGCTATGGACACACAGAGATCATAATGTGTGCACTGAACATTATGCCATGGACACACAGAGATCATAATGTGTGCACTAAACATCTTGCTCTTTGTGTCCATTCTCTTGACACCCTTCACAGCTGCTGGACTTGCTATGCAGCCATGCTCAAGGAACACCAGTCTGTTTCAAGCATTTGGTTGGTTTTTTATCACTTTTTATTGCTATTGTTTTTTGTTTGTTTGGATGGGGATTTGGGGGGGGGGGGTTGGAGAGCTGGTGTCTGGCAGGTACTTGTGTTCAAAACGATGATCCTGTGTTTTCCACGTTACCATGCCATTAACTGTCTGTGTGCAGTACAATGACGTGGTAATAAATGGCCAGGATATTACATTTCACACTGTCTGTGTGTAAAAAAAAAAAAAAAAAAAATCCTGTCCGTGTATACAATCCATGGTTTTAACTGGCCAGGCTATTGCATTAACATTTGTGTACTTTACAATGCCGTGGAATTCACTGACAGGGGGAGGAGAGAGAGAGAGAGAGAGAGAGAGAGTGAGAGAGAGAGAGAGAGAGAGAGAGAGAGAGAGAGAGAGGAGAGAGAGAGAGAGAGAGAGAGAGAGGAGAGAGAGATTTATATTATATTTATTTATATATTTATATTTACATTTTATTCTTTTATATCGAGGATAATGGGATAAGCACTCTTGTGCTTTTTTACATCCAGTCCCCGTGTGTAGGTATGTGTGTACTTGAAAATGTCATCTGTTCCCACCGGCACACGATGGCCTACTCTTACGAAAAGCCGAACAGGATTTAACGTGTGCGCAAGATGTTCTGCTTGCGTTCGCACACGGGGCCTCGGTTTAACGTCTCATCCGAAAGACTTTTGGTGTCTGGCACAGAGAGCAAGAGGGAGAGAGAGAGAGAGAGAGAGAGAGAGAGAGAGAGAGAGAGAGAGAGAGGAGAGAGAGAGAGAGAGAGAGAGAGAGAGAGAGAGAGAGAGAGAGAGAGAGGGCGGTGGAGAGAGATTCTTTTTTGGGCGAATTCTTTTATTTCGAGGATAATGAATAAGCACTCATGTGCTTTTTTACATCCTGTCTCCAGGAGAGAGAGGAGAGAGAGAGAGAGAGAGGAGAGAGAGAGAGAGGGGGGGGGGGGGGGAGGGAGGGAGGGAGAGAGACAGACAGACAGACAGAGACAGAGACAGAGACAGAGAGAGAGAGAGAGAGAGAGAAGAGAGAGAGAGAGAGAGAAGAGAGAGAGAGAGAGAGAGAGAGAGGGGAGCTTACCATGAAGCAATCCATGCATCACTACTTACCTCCCCTGCATTGTACTGGCGCCAGAGGTGAGCCTTGTCTCAACACCAGTACAGGGCATTTGCTGTACATGGCACTTTATTTCATCTATTTTTTTTATTTTATAGAATAAAAAGCACTTGTATAATTTTATATAGGTATATAGATATATAAATATATAGATATGTATAGATATATATATATACATGTATATTTATATATATACAAAATAAAATAAATCAAGTAAAAAGCACTTGTACATGGCACTTGTATGGGGTAGTTGTTGGACAGGGCATTTACTGTACAGGGCACTTGTACATGGCACTTGTTGTCCAGGGCACTAGTTGTGCACGGCACTTTTTGTACAGGGCACTTTTTGCGCAGGGCACTGAAGAGGGCACTTGTTGTACAGGGCACTTGTTATACAGGGCACTAGTTGTGCACGGCACTTTTTGTACAGGGAATTTGTTTACAGGGCACTTGTTGTACAGGGCACTGAACAGGGCACTGTACAGGGCACTTATTTGTACAGGGCACTTGTACAGGGCACTCTATATACAGGGCACTGAACAAGGCACTTGTTGTACAGGGCACTTGTTGAACAGGGCACTTGTTGTACAGGGCACTTGTTATACAGGGCACTTGTTGTGCACGGCACTTTTTGTACAGGGAATTTGTTTACAGGGCACTTGTTGTACAGGGCACTGAACAGGGCACTTGTTGTACAGGGCACTGAACAGGGCACTGTACAGGGCACTTATTTGTACAGGGCACTTGTACAGGGCACTCTATGTACAGGGCACTTGTTGTACAGGGCACTTGTTGTACAGGGCACTTGTTATACAGGGCACTTGTTGTGCACGGCACTTTTTGTACAGGAATTTGTTTACAGGGCACTTGTTGTACCGGGCACTGAACAGGGAACTTGTTGTACAGAAGGGCACTTATTTGTACAGGGCACTTGTACAGGGCACTCTATGTACAGGGCACTTTTTGTACAGGGCACTTCTTGTACATGACACTTGTACATGGCACTTGTTGTAAATGGCACTTGATGTACACAGCACCTGTTGTACAGGGCACTTGTTGCTGCATGGTGTGGAGAGTTTCAGTCTCGGCAGAATCTTTTACAGAATCTTCACACTGTTGAAGGCGGCAGAGAAAGGAAAGAAGGTAGAGTATGGGGTGTCATCTGCTGCACAGGACAGCTGGCTCTGCTGCACCTGATTACAGCTGCTGGACCAGTGCAAGAGGTTCATGGCCGCCTGAGTAGGAGGAAAAGAACACTAATGGCTTTGGCAGAGTGGAAAGAATTATAGATATACACAATAATATTAGAGGCTGGGAGGTAGATTGCGGGTATTTAGTTTAAACCATCTTGGAAAGAAAAATCTCTGGGTCAAATTAAGTTGTTTTTTTTAGTTAAAGTTGCTGTTGGCATATTTCACTGACTCCGTCTTATCCTGACTTTTACACAGTAACAGAGCCCACGACACCAAGAGAGTGCTTTACAGTATGCATACACACATTACTAGCCTCTTTGATATGCTGGGTGCTGGTCTTGAGGCCACACTACAGCCCCGAAGACAGCAGCCTGGATTAGATATAGCAGGTTTGCTGGATCCAAAACTGGTACAGTGTACGCAATAATACGTAGCAATACACATAATAATAATGAAAATATGCAATATGATGCATCACAACAAAGTTCAGGACCACTGCCACATGTACACGCTTGAAAAAACGCACACACAAATCGAGCACACGCTTGCATTCCTGAGCAAATACACACTCCCCCCCACCCCCCCAAAAAAGGCGCTTTCTTGATGATGTGTCAAAAGGCCGGTTTCAACTCCGTCCTACCCCAACTTTTGCACAGTAACAGAGCCCATGGCACCAAGAGATTGCTCTACAGTATGCATACACACTTTATTAGTATCATTGACATGCGTGGCACCTGTCTTGTGGCAACACCATAGCCCGGAAGATGGCAGCATGGCTTGAATATAGCAAGTTTGTCAGAAAAAAAACTGGTACAGTGTACACAATAATACCTGGTAGTACACAATAATCATGATAATATTAAATATGATGCACCACACAAAAGTGCAGGGCCTGTGCTACAAGCACACACATTAAGAAACGCACACACAAATACAATTGCGAGGGTTGCCTGCCAGAAGCGGCTATCGGCCACTTTTTCACTTTTTCACTTTTTGGTATGTGGAGACTCTTTATAGCATATACTTTACTGTTACAATAAACCATGTGGCTGTGATTGATTTTTAAGTAGTTATTTACAAAAACCATTTCGGTTTATCAAAGTTCTCACCCATCCCAACCCTGCCTGGAATGCCCAGAACACGATAACCACTACTGGCAATGCAAATTCATCTACTTCTGATTTCAATTTTCCTCCCCAAAATGTCTATCTGGGGATGATTGAAGCAGGAAGAGGCAAAGTGGCTACAGGCTACATTGTTTTGACCCTGCACAAACCGGCCAATTCTACATGATTACTACTGGCGATTGCGAAAGATGGGGGTTCTGTAAATCCTAGTCTCTAATCTAATAATAGAGGGATGTGGCAGCAACATCCTGCTTACAGAGGAACTATACAGGGAGACATTATTTTTTAGACTTCCATTTTCATCTGCGTTTGCACAGGAAGAAGACTGCTGATTAATGTTTTAAATTAAGGACTTTTAATACCATAGTTTGTTTAAGTTCTTGTTTATACAAACAAAAGTCGAAATATAATAGTACTCATCGTTACAGTTTTTGAGTTTGCAGTCTCGACATAGCTTTTATCTTATATAAAGTATCTTTTTATGGCCATCATTTTGGGTGGGTTTTTCAAGTGTATTGATAGAAAAACAAGTGTCGGCAGTTTAGAAATAATTTCCAGTTACATTGTTAAGACCAGGTTTTTGCAATTGAAGGTCTTACTCCAGCTAGGGACAGAAAACACATTTAGCGACACAACACACACGTGCAAATCGTGTCTCTGTTGCGAGTTCTGGTGAGTTGCTTTGTTTGTTTCTTTTTTTTTTCTCTCTTGCCATTTCAAAGGCCTGACATCTGCATGCAGTGTGGACCACTTGAACAGCTGGGAAAGCAAAATGTGGGATTTTGAACATCATCGTTTTTGCCTTTTTTCTTTTTTATAGAAAGACTATGATGAAGAGCAGCACTGGTGAGTAATTTTATTTAGAAGTAGCTACTTAGTAAGTAGGCCATTAGGTATCGATAGTGGTAAGAAACTCGCATAGAGCATGGCAGCAGAGGGTCCTCAGAGGAGAAACCCCTTCAAACAAGTGTTTCGGGCCTTTAATCTTCCTTATTTATTTTAAAACTTGGGGGGAAATCCCTGCTTTGTGAATTTCATGACAACTGCTGCCAAGAAATGTTAATCTTGAGTGCAGCGAGTGATTTGGCGCATTCACAAGGACCAGGGCTGAGAGTCTGATCTAGTGTAGTAGTGTCAAAAACCAACCAGGCCTATTCCGTGGTTTTGAAAACTGATTGAAACAACTGTGTCGTGAACCAAAATGGTTTGGTACTGTCACGAATACGTATCCTTCAAACACACCGCATGCACACACACACACACACACACACACACAACACACACACACACACACACACACACACACACACACACACACACACACACACACACATCCAGACTTTCAAGGCAAGATTGTTTTTGATTAGGACGTTAAAGCAAGATGTTAAGGGAAGGTTTTTAGTGTGAGCTTAAGATCTTAACCCCTCCCAACCCCCCCTCCCCCCTAAAAAAAGCGTAAACCCTTACTCATAATTATGTTAATGCTTGAAATGGGAAAGATGTCGAGATGCTCCCCTTCTTCCTACAGCTGATTTTTTTTCTTTTTCAATATTGTCAAATAGTGCTGTATAATTGAGAAATAGACAATGAAAGATATTTTGAATAAACGATCCTAATATTAATGGTAGGCAGGCAAGCATCTTTACATCAACAGTTGCAAATGGACATCTTGTGTTTTAAGGCATGTTTATGCATTTTCTTGCTGAAAGTTTTAGCAGAGCAGTTTTGATGTGATCACAAGAGAACTGACAATAATGTTAAATGGAACGATGTGGTTTTTGCCTGTGGTAATTGTGAATTTTATCATCTTTACAATTTAATTTTTCGTTCCGAGGTTCACGCTCCGAGGTTAACTGAAGATGAAATTTTGCATATGCGACCATTTTTGCTCACCGCTAAGGTTGTCGCTTTCCGACTTCAACAATGATGTCTAAACACACCTGGTGCATGCGGGTTTGTGTTTGTGTGTGTGTGTGTGTGTGTGTGTGTGTGTGTGTGTGTGTGTGTGTGTGTGTGTGTGTGTGTGTGTGTTTTAATATCACCCGTTCCTACCGCCACAGAACGGCCTACTCTTCCGGAAGACGGAACAAGTTTTAACGTGTTGTTGTTATTGTAGTTAATTTTTGCACTTGCTGATATTAAACATTTTTGTCAGCCCAGTTAAGTTTGCTCGACTCTACATTTATGAGTTGGGTTTGGCTTTATCTTGACAGAAAAAATGTAGACAATAAGTAAATACGTAAATAATTTGATATCTGAATATAAAAACGTTGCATGTCATTATTCGTGTGTTAAAGAGACTGGAGGATATGAATCTTTTACTACAGCTCCTATCAATTATGTCATTAATGTTGTCCATTACTGGTAATTGGGAGGATCGATGGTCTAGAGATTGATCTCCGTTTATTGCCCGAAACTTTATCCGTCCACTAGACTGTGAGTGGTGGCCTGCATACAAGTCTTTCGAAACGGATGGTGAACAAGGTCCTGCATGCAGCACACATTCAGCGCACGTAAAAGAACCCACGACACCAAGAAAGAGATCTCCAGCAAAATTCTGTAGAATAAAGCCCTTCTCATAGGGAAACTAATACACTTTAAAAGAGGACATTTTTTGGAGTGGTACTGCTCTTGTGGCAACGCACTCACCCCTGAGAGAGAAGCCCAAATTGCCCGCAGATAAATATGCTGTGACTGGAAGAGGTATTCAATTCAATTTTCAATTTATTTGAATTCAGTTCAGTTGTGAAGTTATTTTACACTGCTTTGGAATAGAAACGAGTAAAACTGTCATTGTCATAACATGGGTGTAAATTGTCATACTTTGAGATTTAAAAAAATATATCGCTGTATAATTTTTCACCTACCTTCTGAACTTACGTGTTTTTTTTGTTCAGGTAAAACTGGGTGGGGTGGCCAGGCGACCTGCCATGGCAACAAGAAGGACCAGACAAACCTCAACATCAAGGACCACACAAACCTCAACATCAAGGACCAGACAAACCTCAACATCAAGGACCACACAAACCTCAACATAGACCACACAAACTTCAACATCAAGGACCACACAAACTTCAACATAGACCACACAAACCTCAACATCAAGGAACACATAAACCTCAACATCAAGGACCACACAAACCTCAACATAGACCATACAAACCTCAACATCAA
>JASPKP010004239.1:5000-17983 GCA_030674155.1 Stramonita haemastoma | reverse complement strand
AAAACCTTCCCCTTTTTCTATCCTGGTTACTGCCTACGTCTTCCTGTTCATAATCAGTTGTTCTAGTCTAGAACTTTATCACTCACGAAAGTTCAAGTCCGATTTTATTTTACACAAGGATTCATTTTTTTTTTAAAAAACAAACCTATTTTAAAAAACCCAAAGGGCCCGTGTGCGAACGCACGAGAAACTTGCGCACCGTTAAATCCTGTTCCCCGTTTTTTCGTAAGATAGGCCAGGGGTGTGCCGGGGGAAAAACAGATGAAAAAATTTAAAAAAATGCATACACAGGGGGGTGATATTAAAAAAAAATAGATAAATAAATTGATTAATGAATGAATCATTCTTTTCTAGTGTAGAATATCACCATTCCCATGTAAGTTCAAGTAGATTTCAGTATACCAAGCTCAATTTTTTAGAAAACCAAAAATATTTCATGCTTCGTCGGGTCTAATTCGTAACTGCAGAAAAACCTCACACCACACACGCACACACACCACACCAGCACGCACGCACGCACGCACGCAGCACCGCACCCCCGCACGCACACCACCAACACACACACACACACCCCCACCCACACACACAACACACACACACAACACACACGCTGTAGCGAGTGGTGAAGACTAGTTGGCATCACTGCCGGGGTCCATGAAGTCGGTGTTTGAATCTCTGTCTGGTGAATTAAAGGTGGGGTTTTTTTTTTTTTTCGATTTACCAGGTCAGTTTTAAAGTGCAGACGTCAGTGCCTTAATTTTTCCCCCTGTATACGTGTGTGTGTGTGTGTGTGTGTGTGTGTGTGTGTTGTGTTGTGTGTGGGGGTGTGTGTGTGTTGTGTTTTTGTTGTGTTGTTTTGTTTGTGTTGTGTTGTGTTTTGGTGTGGTGTGGTGTGGGTGGTGTGGTGTGGGTGGTTTTGGTGTGGGTTTTGTGTTTTGTGTTTGTGGAAGATGAAATATGCACGTGAAAGAATCCGTAGTTTATGGCAGCATCGGGTGGGTTATGGACGCACGAACATAGCCAGAATGCATCCTGCACAACAACAACAATAACAATAACAACAACAACAAAGAAAGAAAGACATGAGCTGCTCTGAAGTGGGAATGTCCCGGCTGAAAGGCCAGCAGACATACCTCCTACATCACAGGAGAAGACCAGGAACTGCGTGCGCCTCCCACCCAATTAGGGAGCGCAGAGAAGAAGAGAGAGAGAGAGAGATAGAGGAGAGAGAGAGAGAGAGAGAGAGAGAGAGAGAGAGAGAGAGAGTCTTGTTTTATTCTGGAAACCAGGTAGTGATGTGTAGCCATGGGCACAGTATGTCCATTTTGCTGCCGTGTCATTTACCATATGATTTTTTTTTAAACGTATATATTTGTACTTTGGAGTATTGTTTATCTTTTTACGTTTGTTTGTAGCCTGGGGATGATAAATTAAGCGGAATGGCTGGCGTACGCGTCCTCAGCACAGCCTGATTTGAGTAGCTTTAGGAGATGAAATGATTTATTTGTTGTCTCGTTTAATAATGCTGTTTTTCAGATGGATGGTGTTTAATACTTGAAAGTATTTATTAGGAGGTATTGGTTTTAACTTGAAGTGAATGTTACTGGAGCCACTGAAGCTGAATGAGGTGACTGTCCAGATATGGCTTTCGTGATGGGTAAAGCTATAAAAACATAGAATTAAATGAGAAAGAGGAGAGAGAAGATCAGCCTTTTTTGTTCATACCGCTCTATCGTGACTGTTACACATTCCTCTGAAGTCGGAGTATGGCTGCCTGTATGGCGAGGTACTCTTAAAACAGTCATACACGCAAACTTCTCATTCAGTGTGCAATTTCAATCTCACAGTGATACCCAGGTAAGATGAGTGAGTCAGAGTGCACATTCTGAGTGACCCCCCAGAGTGTTGAGCTGGGGAGCGCACAACAACAACAACAACAACAACAACAACAACAACAACAACAACTGTGACACAAAGCGGTCCTTTTTAAATGTTGTCGTTGCTGGACGATTATGCAGAAGTAATAGACCACCTGAAGGCTATGGCCAAATATATATTCTGAAATAAAGGAATCTGTGAGCACCTGTCAGTCCAGCCGGCAGGCACCTGAGGCATGATTCAATGTTGGTTGATACATTGTCCAGGCAGTGTGACAGGCACTACTCATGGAACTTGTACTTTGACGTGAGAGAGTGTAGACAATAAGGGTCGTTATTGTCTTTTTTGTTGTTGGTGGTCGTGATCGTGGTTTTTGTTTAGTTTTTATTTCTTTTTTGGTTACATAAGGGTTGGGGAGGTTGTTTTGGTTTTGGTTTTGGTTTTGTTTGTTTTTGTTTGGTTGGGAGGGTTGTTTTTGTTTGTTTTTTGTTTTGTTTTGTTTTGTTTTTTGTAGGGGTTTTTTTTTGGGGGGGGGGTCTATCAGCAAAACGGTTCTTATATAACCATTGTTCCCTCTACTTGGAGCCAGTAGAGCACATTCTGTGCTTTTTTCTTTTTTATATATTACATTATACCATGCCTTTTTTTTTTTTACTTCAAAATATCAAAATAAAACCACTGCTGTACCAGTGTGTGTGTGTGTGTGTGTGTGTGTGTGTGTGTGGTGTGTGTGTGTGTGTGTGTGTGTGTGTGTGTGTGTGCGTGCGTGCGTGCGTGCGTGGTGTGTAGTGTGGGTGGGGTGGTGTGGTGTGGTGTGGTGTGGTGTAGTGTAGTGTATTGTGTGTGTTTCTACAGCACTGCTCAAGTAACATGTTTTTCATGTCATACAAGGAAGTCTCTCTCCACGTCTGCCATAGAATCAAACTGCAAACTTTTCAAACCAAAAGACTAAACCCTCATAATTGCTGTATTCACTCCTACACAAGATCTGGGAGCAAGAGAGTGTGCCAGAAGACTGGAAGAAAGCCTACTTCGTGAAGCTGCCAAAGAAAGGGGACCTGTCATCCTGTAACTCCTACTTCACAGCTCAGAAACTTGGCAGGTAGGCTAACAAAGACCAGCACCCACAAACTCCAGACATTTACCAACAGATGTCTCAGGGACATCCTCTGTATCAGGTGGCCAGAAGTCGTCTCTCAAACGAAGAACTGTGGGACAGGACCAGACAAGCTCCAATCGAGTCAGAGATCAAGAAAAGGAAATGGGGATGGATCGGCCATACGCTCTGCAAGCCTGCTTCAAATGTCACCAGGCAGGCCCTTGACTGGAATCCACAAGGGAAGCGGAAAACCACTTAACGACAAAATACTCTCCTTCATCATTTCTTCCTGCTCTTGTTTTCCTCCACTACTGTTCCCTCAATAATACTTCGTCATTTCTTCCTTAATTCCGTTAGTTCTCAGGCTGATTAGAATGCCTGAAAGGTCTGTTGAAAGCTGAAAGGTAGGACCTCAAATGTGAAACCTTGGATGGTGCCTCGAATGTTTATGACACGTGCGTTCGCACACGGGACCTCGGTTTATAGTGTTATCCGAAGGACTTTGGGGGGAGGGGGGGATTGGAGTCGACACTGATGTTAACTCCAGAGAAAAAATCCTCTTGATCGAGATTCAAATCCGGGTCAGCAGATCACGAGCGCATCATTCTAACCACCAGGCTATCCCGTCCCCGTCAAATGATGTGTCACCATTTTGATACAACTTAATGTTGGTATGTGTCTGTGTGAACAAACACAAGCTTATCACCCTATAGGACATTTTACAGTAGATCATTTCATCATCAGTTCATCGAAGAAAACAAATTAATAGCATTTCGAACAATTAATTTTCAGCTTTAAAACCAGAATCAAACTGAAACAATGTATGTACACTTTAAAATGAATACTGATTTTTTTTTTTTTGGGGGGGGGGGGAGTTCTATGTAGTGAGGAACTTTTGACAGCTTCTTTTGAATGCCTCTTTGTTCTTAAATTCTAGATTGCTACAAACAATCCAGAGAACTGGATTTTCCTAAGCTAAGGTTTAGCAGCATCGAACATGGTTAACAGTTGGATGGGTGACCGTTTGCGCATCTTGGTTTCAGTACAGCTCCCCAGTTCACCCAGCTGTAAATGGGTACCTGCCCTCTTCAGGGTCAGGTAAAGTAAAGCAGCGAGGGAAAGAAGATGGGCGCCACCAGCCCTCAATATGCTGGCCCCTGGAGAAGTTGAGGTCTCAGACGCCCCGCTCCCCTATGATCACATAGGTTATGGGACACCTTTATCTTTACCTTACAAACAATTAGGCTAAGCCTGAAATGTTGATGTATGAACTAAAATTATTGATTTGCTAATAACAGCAGCAAGACATGACAACATGATATATACACTTTGTTTTTTAACCAAAACTTTGCAGAAGAGTCCCTCTTTGACCGTTGGTCACTCTTGTCTGCTATGGTGAACCTTTTAAAGTATTGCATTGCATTGTATCGTATCGTACCGTAGTGCGCATACTGCATACCACTTTCAGTCACGGCAGATTTCTATGCATGAATTTCGGGATGCTCTTTCCGGGAAGAGAACATCACAGTAAGAGCAGCGGTGCCAACCATCAGGAAGAAGAGGGGGGAAAAAAGAAGGGAAAAAAAAACATGCCTGTGTGTGTTTCCCCTTTTTTTCGTTCCTGGGCTAGAGTTCTGAGGTTCATCGACGGTGTGATTTTGCGTATGCAATCGTTTACCCACCATTATGGTAGCCGCATTCTGACTTCAGGGACGATGCATGAACACGACAAAAGCAGGTGTGCATGCAATTCTTTTAATGTAATTTTGTCATACTTCCATACAGGCTGAAAATGGCTTACTCTTTCCAAAAGGCGGAACGGGTTTTCAACATGTGCACAAGATGTTCTGCCTGCGTTCGCGCACAGGCCTTCGTTTTATAGTCTCATGCGAAGGACACACTTCTTGGTAGAGTCTGTAATGATGTTAGCTACATCGGGAAAAAATCCCCTCGAACGGTGGTGGCTTGAAACCGAGCGATCAGATCACGAGCTCAAGTTCTAACCACTAGGCAATCCCCTACCCTACCCAACCCCCCTTCCCCTCCCTTGTTTCCCTGGGAGAACGGCTTTTTTCTACATTTTTGTCAAGAGATAACTCTCTTGTATCTGTGGGTTCTTTAATGTGCGCTAAACACACGTTGCATATAAAACCTCGTTTTATTGTGTCATCTGAAAGACTAGCACCCAAACCGCAACTCAAGGTGGGTGAGGGGAAAACTGCGGGTTAAAACACGGATCAAACCTGTGACCTCTCGCTTTTTTTTTTTTTTGGACTGGTGTGTTACCTCCAGACCACTCGTCCACAAGTGACTATGCTGTAGATTGTTTGTTTTCAATACTCTTTTTTGACGGGAGTCATTGGTGTTGAGTTTTTTAGACGCGACATACACTTTTGATACCATCATAAACAGAACACAGATATTGGCCAAAGCAGTCAACAGGAACACTTCAAGAAAGTCAACACACCTTAAGAAAGTCAACACACACACCTTAAGGAATTTAAAAAAACAACTACACACACCTTAAAGAGTTCAACACACACACCTTAAGGAAGTCAACACACACGCACCTTAAGAAAGTCAACACACCTTGAAGAAGTCAACAAACACACCTTATGGTAGTCAACAGACACACCTCAAGGAAGTCAACACACACACACCTTAAGGAAGTCAACACACACCGTAAGGAAGTCAACACACACACACACCCCTTAAGGAAGTCAAGACACACACCTTAAAGAAGTCAACACATCTTAAAGAAGTCAACACACACACCTTAAATAAGTCAACACACACACCGTTAAGAAGTCAACACACCTTAAAGAAGTCGACACATCTTACAGAAGTCAACTCACCTTAAAGAAGTCAACACTTCTTACAGAAGTCAACACACCTTAAACATGTCAACACATCTTAAAGAAGTCAACACACCTTAAACAAGTCAAAACATCTTAAAGAAGTCAACACACCTTAAAGAAGTTAACACACACCTTAAAGAAGTCAACACACCTTAAAGGAGTCAACACACACCACACCTTAAAGAAGTCAACACACACATCTTAAAGAAGTCAACACACACACCTTAAGGAAGTCATTACATGCACACACACCTTAAAGAAGTCAACACACACACCTTGAAGAAATCACACACACACACACACACACACACACACACACACACACACACACACACACACACACACACACACACACACACACACACACACACACACACACACACACACACATTAAAGAAGTCAACACACACACCTTAAGGAAGTCAACACATCCTCACACACCTTAAGGGAGTCAACACACCTTAAGGAAGTCAACATACCTTAAAGAAGTCAACACACCTTAAATAAGTCAACACACCTTAAAGAAGTCAGTACACACACATTTTAAGGAAGTCAACACACCACACACACACAACACACACACACACACACACACACACACACACACACACACACACACACACCCCTTAAAGAAGTCAACACACCTTAAAGAAGTCAACACACCTTAAAGAAGTCAACACACACACCTTAAAGAAGTCAACACACACCTTAAGGAAGTCAACACACCTTAAAGAAGTCAACACACCTTAAAGAAGTCAACACACACAAACTCCTTAAGGAAGTCAACACACCTTGGATAAAGGAGTTTAAAATTATATTATACCACTTTATGTCAGCAGATTTCTCTGCGTGAAATTCAGGCTGCTCTCCCCGGAGAGAACGCGTCGCCACAAGTATAGCGTCACCCATTATTTTCTTTTTCTTTTCCCTATCTGCAACTGTATTTGTTTCCCTATCAGAGTGGATTTTTTCTACAGAATGTTGCCAGGGACAACCCTCTTGTTGCTATGGGTTATTTTACGTGTGCTAAATAATTAGGTGCAACACACAGGACCTCAGTTTATCGTCTTATCCTAAAGACTAGCACCCAGACCACTACTCATGGTCTAATGGATGGGGGAGAAAATTTTGACCCAAACGGGACTTGAACCACCGCACACTCCGACTCGGATTTTTCGCTTTCCAGGCAGGTGCATTACCTCTAGACCACCGATCCACTTTTTTTTTCCTGACCAAATATTGTTCCACTTATTTTTTTCTGTTCTTTCTTTACATTTTCTTTTTATCTTAATCTCTTTTTTTTTTTTATCTTATCTTTTAGTTGTAAATAATTGTATATCAATAAGTGACTTACCCCCCCCCCCCCCCCCCCTCTCTCTCTCTCTCTCTCTCTCTCTCTCTCTCTCTCTCTCTCTCTCTCTCTCTCTCCTCTCTCTCTCTCTCTCTTCTGGCAATTTGAAGACCCGGGTTCGAATCTGGTCGAGGAGATTTTTCTCCTGGAGTTAACATCAGTGCTGACTCCACTCTCCCCACAAGTCCTTCGGATGAGACTTTAAACCGAGGCCCCGTGTCCGAACGCACGCAGAACATCTTGCGCACACGTTAAATCCTGTTCCGCTTTTCGTAAGAGTAGGCCATCGTGTGCCGGTGGGAACAGATGACATTTACAAAACTGCATACACACGGGGACTGGATGTAAAAAAGCACAAGAGTGCTTATCCCATTATCCTCGATATAAAAGAATAAAAGAATAAATCTCTCTCTCTCTCTCTCTCTTCTCTCTCTCTCTCCTCCTCTCTCTCTCTCTCTCTCTCTCTCTCTCTCTCTCTCTCTCTCTCTCTCTCTCTCTCTCTCTCTCTCTCTCCAGCTATATCATCTTTGTACCTCGCAGTACGAATTAATGATGGTCAGAATAATAATCCTGTATGTTTGATAGGGGGAAATACACTTTTAATAAAAGTGTACTAAAGGGAATTAATTCTTCTAATTGACTGCACACATACCCTAGAATCATCTCCCATTTTGATCGTAGACTGAAAATGGCTTTGTTGTTGTCAAGATTTTTAAACGTTTTTGTGAATGTGACACCTTTGGAATGTCTCTATACTATTTCCAGCTACATGAGTGAAAATTCAAGTTGGGAGAAATCGGTTGAAAACTGAACTGAAAATAGCAAAAACACGCAAAGATTCATTTTTGCTTGTCTTCCTGCGACCCCAGAAGAGGGCGCTAAGGGCGGGAATGTATCTCATTGGTCGTAAGAAGAAAACGACGCGACGGACCTGAGCAAACCCGAGAGAAGATAATTTTGTGTAGATTCTAAAAAATTACACTACAATGGTAAATCGTTTTAAATCATTTGCTAATATTTATCATCCGATGCACAAAAATGCTGTCGATAAACGTTAAAATTATTATTTTTCGACCGCGTATGTCATGTTTCTATATTTATGATCAACGAGTTCTATTTTTATTTTTCTGTTTACGTGCAGGCCGGTGGTAAAGCAGGGAAGGATTCCGGAAAAGCAAAGGCAAAGGCGGTCTCCCGTTCTGCACGAGCAGGGTTGCAGGTAGGTTTACGATTTTTTTTTCACCCTGCAGGTTTTGCTGAGTGCACATTTAATTAATGAACCCATAATCCATGTTTGATGTAGGATCTGTTTACCTCCGACCGTTAGTAGACTTGTTACTTAATCGGGTGTCTTACTTTTCAAATGCGTGACCGTTGTTGCTTATTCAGGTGTTTTTAATGCATTTTCACACCACCCAGCCTCGTCTTACAGTTAGCAGGAACATTTTTGCATATTATATGTAGATGCCAAACGCATCTACTTTATAGATTGGACAGCCTTATCTTCAGTCGTTGGAAATGTTTAGTGTAGCTCAGAAGTAGTGAGTACGCGTGCACCCCATGGTACAGTTGTCGAAACTCACAACTTAGTTAAGTATCATGCCTAGGCCTAGGCTAATTCTAGGCGACTCACTTCATATACTGCCGCCTAGGCTATAGCCTGGGCTAGTTAAGAGACCTGTGTACATTCATGTCAAAGGGTTATTCAGTCAATGTAAGGGTGTCAACTTAGAGGGAATTTCATTCTGTAATTTAACTAAAAGTTTGGTGTCTGGACCACCCACACTCAATTATAAATAAGGATATTTAAACTTCTGTATGTGTTAGCTTATTTTCAAAGAGTAACAGTGGGAGTATGTGGTTTGAAACAAAAAAAGTTGACAGCTATTGAAAATTTGAGGTGAATAGTTTAAAGTTATTGACAGTTAAGGTGAGACATAGGGGTCGAAACTGATGAAATTTTGTTTACAAGTCCATGTTAAAATTTATGCCAATATAGATTGAAAGGGCATTACTTGTAAAGCATAAAAATCAAAGAAATACTCATTTTCTGCACTGTTGCCATGGAAACAATCCAATATGGCCACCAAAACTGTTTAAAACTCCTAAACCTTTTATCTATAACATGTTGCAGTAACCTGTTTCTACAGACATTTTGTACAACCTGAATTGTTTACATTTACACGGGGAGACCTTCATAAATGTATGCAGCAATTTTTTATTTTTAAAAAAACATGGTTTGGGGCACTTTTGGACTCGTGTCTACCCTTAAATGGCAGCCAAGGTATTTTTCACGCAGTCAGTGGGGAAGGTTAAAAAAAACAAACATGAAATGTAGCCTATTTTCAAAAAACCTACTTTTAACCATTTAAGTGGGACATGGGGGTCGAAACTGATTAAATTTTGTTTACAAGCCCATGTTAAAAGTTATGCCATATTTAGAAAGGGCATCACTTGTACAGCATAAAAATCAAAGAATTACTCAGTTTTCTGCAGTGTTGCCATGGTAACAATCCAAAATGGCCTCCAAACTAAATGTTTCAAAGTCCTAAACTTTTTTATCTACAAGTAGTTGAATAACCTGTTTCTACTGACATTGTGTACAACCTGAATTGTTTAAAATCACACATGGAGATCTTCATAAATGCATAAAAATTAGCTAATTTTTATTCTAATAATCATGAGTTGGGTCACTTTTGGACCCGTGTCTACCCTTAAATTTATATTTAAAAATTATAGGCCTGGATATTACCATTAAAGATGCAAAGAATAAATATCTATAGAACAGGTGGAAAAATACAGGTCTATATGTGATTTAGAGGGGGGGGGGGGAGCTAGAAGTGGAATGGGAATCCTTTTATGCAATCTTACCTTTTCCCAAGCACTGGGTGTGAAGTACCCATTTAGATTTTACTCTGTAACTCAAAAAATCTGATGTTGCTTCCCAGAAATTTAATTAATTTGTCCATAAACCTCTACACAGCACATACACTTAACAAATTGTTTAAAAAGTAAACAACTAAGTAAACAAAAGGTGTTATAAGTACTTTGTGGGTATGGGCTAACCTATTTAATATATTCCCCAAAGAGTGCAAGACTGCAACTGCCGCTCCATATGTCATGGAAAACATATGGTGTTGTGCAAAGACACCCCATCCCAGGGTTCGCAATAACCGGTAATTCAACTAATTGTCATATTTTACCGATTGTAAACAGGGAATACCGAAAATTTTCGAAGCAGCCGGTACCGCATACTGATTCTGTTTGCCTGTGACCGATTAGATTTCCGTCTCAAAAAAAGTCTGAAGTGACATTTTCTGACAGTCTGTCATGCGCCTGTACTGTGCTTACGCACCTACCCCTTCCCACTACACCCCTTTCGACGAACATCTTTGGCGCCAGCCTCATTAGCCCAGCACGCAAAACAGCAAGCTTTACTGTGAAAGAATAGAGCTTCGCGCTCTTCTCGGCATGACAGCGACTTCCATTCACAATGAGTAAATGGGGCCTAGATTTATTTATTCTTTATTCTTTTAATCTTTTATATCGAGGATAATGGAATAAGCACTCCTGTGCTTTTTTACATCCTGTCCCTGAGTGTATGCAGTTTTTTTGTAAATGTCATCTGTTCCCACCGGCATACGATGGCCTGCTCTTACGAAAAGCGAAAAGCTGAAGGTCTGACTATGAATTTGTGCATTGCTTTGAGAGAGAAGAGTCGAAAACTAAATCTAATTTGAACGAAAGATCTAGATGAGCGCTAAGCATAGAAACAAGAAAGAAGAATATAAGTCACACAAATTATGTCATGCAAAACAACAGACTGACTTAGGCGCTAGAAAAAAAAAATCCTATTTCCTGCATGGCTTTGTGCCCAAGAAGCGAGTGGCAGCAGCACGGCAGTCAAAGTCTGAGAGATTTGCGTTCAATTTAGATTTAGTTTTGCTGCCAAACAATCCCCCCTCCCACACCCTCTCACTGGATAGTTTCGTTTTGTTCACAGTATGTACCAGATTTTATTTTCTGAGGACCGATTTTGGGGGGTTGGTCAAGATATCTCTGAAATGGCAACTCGCAGTACCGGTTTTAAAAAATCCTAGCGCGAACCCTGCCATCCTTGTATTGAAATGAAAATCTATGCTCTCAGTTAAGCTATTATGGTACACAACCCATGGACTACTTTTCAGAGAGAGAGATGATATTGAGGCCAGCACTGCCTGTGTACAATGCAGGGTAGCACGATTCATTTATAAAGATGGATGGAATGGGGGCATTTGATTTTTTTTTATTATGTTTGTAAATTTTTATGAAACTTTTATGTGTGCAGTTTCCTGTTGGTCGTATCCATCGGCATCTGAAAACACGAACCACCAGCCATGGCCGAGTTGGTGCTACAGCTGCCGTGTACAGTGCTGCCATCCTCGAGTATTTGACAGCTGAGGTGAAGAACAAAACTGCTAACACAGAAACTAGTCAGTATAATGTTAGGACACATTTATCCCGACGGAGAAAAGGCATACGCAAAGTTTTACCTATTAAACCAGAAATTCATTTCAATGAGCACAAATTTCTCTCTCTCTCTCTCCTCTCTCTCTCTCCTCTCTCTCTCTCTCTCTCTCCTCTCTCTCTCTCTCTCTCTCTCTCTCTCTCTCGTAAGTGTGTTGTGTTATAAAGCTTTGCTGACTGTATCAAGTGTTAGGGGTGCTTGATGGGTGCTTATTCTTTAGCTATTTGCGATCATTTTTCTGGAGTTCATTTTTTGCATTGTTTAACCCTTTGCTGGGCACAGCAAAATCTGTAAGTGATGAAGTAAAATGGAAGGAGGGTGGTTCCTTTTCCTGATTTTGATGTAGGGCTTTGACCTTAACAGCAGACTTTGATAACTCCCTGTGACACACACATAACCCCCTCCCCCCTCTTGTTCCCCCCCCCCCCCCCCCCTTTATATGGCTGCATGCCTAGTATTCACATAGAAATATGATTATTGCCTGTAATAGTACAAGAATGTTGCGGGTTTTTTGTGTTTCCCCCCTTTATATGGCTGCATGCCTAGTATTCACATAGAAAT
The DNA here is from genome assembly GCA_030674155.1 of Stramonita haemastoma. Lineage (NCBI taxonomy): Eukaryota > Metazoa > Mollusca > Gastropoda > Neogastropoda > Muricidae > Stramonita > Stramonita haemastoma. The sequence continues at coordinate 5,729 of JASPKP010004239.1, read as the reverse complement.
ATGATTATTGCCTGTAATAGTACAAGAATGTTGCGGGTTTTTTGTGTTTCCCCCCTTTATATGGCTGCATGCCTAGTATTCACATAGAAATATGATTATTGCCTGTAATAGTACAAGAATGTTGCGGGTTTTTTTGTGTTTCCCCCCTTTATATGGCTGCATGCCTAGTATTCACATAGAAATATGATTATTGCCTGTAATAGTACAAGAATGTTGCGGGTTTTTTGTGTTTCCCCCCTTTATATGGCTGCATGCCTAGTATTCACATAGAAATATGATTATTGCCAGTAATAGTACAAGAATGTTGCGGGTTTTTTGTGTTTCCCCCCTTTATATGGCTGCATGCCTAGTATTCACATAGAAATATGATTATTGCCAGTAATAGTACAAGAATGTTGCGGGTTTTTTGTGTTTCCCCCCTTTATATGGCTGCATGCCTAGTATTCACATAGAAATATGATTATTGCCAGTAATAGTACAAGAATGTTGCGGGTTTTTTGTGTTTCCCCCCTTTATATGGCTGCATGCCTAGTATTCACATAGAAATATGATTATTGCCAGTAATAGTACAAGAATGTTGCGGGTTTTTTGTGTTTTTTTAACAGGTGTTGGAGTTGGCAGGCAATGCTAGTAAAGATCTCAAGGTCAAACGTATCACGCCCCGTCACTTGCAGTTGGCCATCCGTGGTGATGAAGAGTTGGATTCCCTGATCAAGGCCACCATTGCTG